>OZ020167.1:2101367-2293489 GCA_963971145.1 Sussaba pulchella
TTTTCGTGCTCTCGACTCATGCGAAGCGTGGTCTATTACGCATGGAAAGAAATACTTACATTCGGCAGATGATGAGCGATATTCAACGATGATTGTCGCGATGTCAAACACAGGATGCACATAAAACGAAAAAAATAGATAAAACTTTAGGACACGCACTACGAATGTAAAGCTCGTTGGCCGGCTGCGGGACGCCGCGCCGGCAACGCTAATGCTACGAGAGGAGGGGATGCGCAGAGACGACTGCGCAGTTCGTTTTAGTGCAGAGTTCGGGAATTTACACGGACTCGGAGCCATGAATTTTACATTCGAGGGATCGTGGAACTTCCTTAAACATGAATGTAAATTCTCCTGATAAATCTCAGAAGAAATATCGTACTGTTTTATTTTTTCTCCTTAACTTATTCGTAATATACGATTTGAGTGTTTACCGACAAGATGTATCAATATTTAGTGGCAGTTCGGTAATTACTTTTGAACAGCTCGAGATTTTTTACTGTCAGTCATTGAATACCCGTCAACTTTTGCCCATATCCCCAATTCCCGAACAAATTCGGTAATTTTTACCGGACAAATTTTTTCCGTGTGCGTGTGCGTGTGCGTGTGCGTGTGCGTGTGCGTGTGCGTGTGTGTGTGTGTGGGTGTGTGTGTGTGTGTGTGTGTGTGTGTGTGTGTGTGTGTGTGTGTGTGTGTGTGTGCGTGTGCGTGTGCGTGTGCGTGTGCGTGTGCGTGTGCGTGTGCGTGTGTGTGTGTGTGGGTGTGTGTGTGTGTGTGTGTGTGTGTGTGTGTGTGTGTGTGTGTGTGTGTGTGTGTGTGTGTGTGTGTGTGTGTGTGTGTGTGTGTGTGTGTGTGTGTGTGTGTGTGTGTGTGTGTGTGTGTGTGTGTGTGTGTGTCAGTGTGTATGTGTGCGTGCGAGCTTGTACGTAAAAAAATATTATAAAATAAAGAAAATAAAAAATTTTTTTTTTTAATTAATAAAAATAACTTTTTTTTTTAATTTTAAATAATTTAAAAAAATGTTTCCTTTCAAACCGTAAAATTGTTCATTTATTACTTGATTTCATGATTAATTATTTTATCCATGCGTACTCCTGTAAGTTTTGAATTAAAATTTAAATTATTTATGTAATTTTGCAGAATTTTACCCAGAAAGTACTTAAGGAGACTTAAATTACCTAAAAAGTCGAAGGAAAAAATTTTTTTTTGTGACAAGATCAATCTACATTTTCATTCTAATTTATTCTTATAAAGTATCTTAGCTATCTTTTCAAATTTTTTCAGAACCATATCAAGCATCCGAACGCTGTGATATTTTCTCAAAGTTTGGGAGCTTGTTGTAAGATTCAGACCGAACGAGTCAACCGATCGTGGACTTTGACGTCTCATTTTGTTTAGAAAACACATGATTCCGAGGTAAATGTAGGAATTGGAAATGCGAGGTACGATGAAGTTACGGTAACCTATTATTCAACTGTTTTTCCACGAACTTTGTTTCGTTTTTACGTTATAGGCTGCTAAAATGTTTGGAGTGCATAAAAAAAATCCCACTTTCACCTTGGAATTATGTGTTTTCTTTCAGGATAAGTCCCGAGGGCTTTGGAATTTTGACCGATGTAAAATCCAAGTGTAAACATACCGTGGACTTACAACGGGCAAAATCCAAATTCACGGCGTGTTTATATTCCGCTTCACGTAAAATCGCGAATTGACACGGATTTCGAGCTTTAACTTGGACTTCAATTCTCAATAGACTTAAAGTCCGCTTATCCCTGACCGCCACTCTTTGCCTGTACGGCATTTATCTCATTCCTTGAAAGCGTATCACAGAATGTCATTCTCGTAGCCCACAAGGGCGTAACCTTCGATGGTCCTCAAATCGTCAAGACAATGCACGCAGTCGGATTTCTCGAAAGTTTCCGGTCGGTCGTGAAAAGATTTACCGATACTCTACTCGCATTCAAGGACTACCGGATCTGGCTTACGAATATCTAGGACCTGACGGTTCGAAAGGAGCGCATAATGCGGTCGTAGATGTCCGAATATTGGATAATCTTCTCAAGAGATTCGGGATAGCAGAGACAGAACTGATCAGCCTCGCCGTATCATTTTCTTTGGTGCCGAATGCTGATCGCGATCGAAAAGAGAGAAAAACAAGAATAGATGATATGTGTTATGTACTAAACCACATAATGTAATCGCTGGGCGGGGGTGGGCTGGTGACTAATAATTATCGACGAGTGCCGAGACGAAAGTATAACATCTATTATAAGTACTACAGTAAAGTATACACGGTTTCGATTCGCAGTGGAACCAGAGCATTGCGTATTAGGCTGCCGAGGGTGCGCTACTGCCTAATCCCCTCGGGGTAAGTAGGCAACCCGGCGCTGCTAACCGTCCCGCGTACGCCAGTGTACCGACGGGTACAAATACATTACAACTTCTCCCCTTGTTCAATTGTGAACCTCGCGAAGCGTCGCGAATAGTGGTTTGACTAATTGGTCCACATGCCGTTTATGCAGTTTTCCGGAGTCGGTCTTGACCATAAAGGTGGATAGCGCTAGTTGTCCCACGATTTCACCCGAGACTCGCTTTTGCTCTTGGGCTCCGTAAGCGTCCATATAAACGTTATCGCCTATGTGAATATCGACATTACGACTGCCTGGTCTCGCGACAATTTGCCGTTTTTGCTGGGATTCTACGTGCTGGGATACGTTTGGCCTCAGGCAATCGAATCGTGTTCGTATCTCGCGATTGAACACAATACTCGCCGGACTTTTACCTGTCGTAAGGTGTGGGGAGTTCCGATAATCGAATAGAAACGCATTTGTCGCGTATTCCGCACTCTTCCACTCTTTCATTATTTTTTTCACCTTGTCCTTGAAGGTCTGTATGAAATTTCCTGCCGCCCCATTCGTGGCTGGATGATATGGCGGCGAAAGTGAATGCTCGATTTTATTTGCTTTTAAGAATTCCGTGAACTCCACACTTCTGACCTGCGGACCTCCGTCTGTGACACAGTGGATGGGTAACCCGTATGGGACGAAAAGGTTTTTTAGTTCTCTGATCACCCTCTTCGCATCTGTATTATTCTTACAATTAATAACTTCGGGCCATTCGCTGCGGGCGTCAATTATAATTGAGTACATGTCGCCGTCAAATTTCGCGTAGTCGCAATGTGTGCGTCCCCATACACTGAGAGAAAAATCCACGAAAAATTACTAAGTTGGAACTGTAATTCTGATCCATGCTGTTTTTCCGGTATATTTTTGTTAAGGAGGGTAAGAAATAATACACAACGTTAGGCGAATTATTCTAGTTTGTTCAGTAAAATTTAAGCTGCTGCACTGTAATTTTTCAAGGCAATGTAAACTATACCGGGAATGTATACAAGAAATCTTGGATCGCGCGTAAAATTTATTTCACTGCTGTCAAAAATTACAGTGCCCGCTTCGCAATTTACAAAGAAAAAAGGTTGACGCGTGTTTGCGGCTGCCGAGTTGCGCCGAACACCTCCGGTAACATCCAACCGCACCGAAGACGCGTGGCTGGTCTGCGCGTAGCTACCCATTCTGATTAATTTTGGCGGTAATCGAACCTCGTGAGCGATACGTGTGCGACAGTCATTGAAATAGAAACAAATATAAGTCAGTGATACGTGTGTGGTCTCTATTATAGGAGAATCTTCTAATCGTAAGTATATACTTTAATGTTCTGTCTTTGTTTCTGTATATTTGCTAAATTTTTTAAAAGCACGTGCACCCGGCTTCGCCCGCCGTTTACCCTAACCTAAAATTTGTCTTTCAACATTTTCAGTTTTTTCACGAACCCAAACATTAGAAAGAAAGAAAAAATTGAAAAGCGATTAGTAAATCCAGGTCTTGGGGGTTTTTCAGAATTGTTTTTAATTGGTCTTTTCCTGCATGTTTTTTGCAGTATGGCGATATGGTAAACAATAATGCTGGCAAGATATGAAGTTTCACTTACTTTAATTTTCATTAATTTTACGTATCCACTACGTCACAGGGGATATCATTCTGGATCCTTTATCTACAATTTGTATTGCTTTTTCCGCTTTTTAACTTTGTTGGACTTTCTCTGTAGTTGGTGTTCTTTACGTTTCATTCTTCTGTATTCCTTTATTTCACTTAATGACAAAGCGGCATTACTTCTGAGAAAAAATCTTTGACTATTAACTGTGAATCCCTTCTTTTAGGAGGCTCCGGAGTATTTTGACAGGCCTGATAAAAAAGCCAATGTAAGTTGATAGTAATTCTTATCATTGTCTATAAAATTAATATGGTTTTCGCGACGTGCGACCGTAGAAATCTATATTTACTTTTGACGTTTTGCCCCTTGTGTAAAATTGATGAGGCTTCTTCGGATATTTATTTATTTACTTTCTGTTTAGGTTTTTTTAAATTTTTAGTGTTTTATAGGTCTCGCGTTGCCTGTTGTCAAAGTTTTGGTTATGTTCATGTCTCTTGCGTTCCTTTGGAAACTTTTTATCTGTTGTTGTGCTTTTAGATATATATTCATGCTTTAGGTTAAATTTTTTGTCAATTAAATAAAATGATTATGTGTAATTTTGTGGCTTGTTTCTTAAGTCATTATGTTGAAATAAAATGGTTTTTATCTTTGTCTTTTCCGGAAACTGGAGAAACGTGTTCCCATGTCACATTATTTTTTTTTTGTATCCTATAAAAATACAGAAAGATACTGTAGATACTAAAAAATGTGACATGAGAACACGTTTCTTCGTCCTCGAGAAAACAAAAAAAAATTTTATTCCGACATAATGACCCAAGAATGAAACCACGAAATTTAACGTTATATTTTTATTTTATTGATAGAAAGTTTAACCAAAGACGTGAAAGCACAACAACGGGCAAACATTTTTAAAAAAATGCAACACACCGGAATATAACCGAAACTTTGACAACATGCAGCGTGACACCCATGAAGCATTAGAAATAAAAGACTCTGAAAAAAAGGTAAATGAACAGATATCTGAAGAGGCTCCGAACCCAATGGGCGAAACTTAAAATAAAAATATAGGTTTCTACACTTGTGCGTCACCAAAATTCGAAAAAAACCAAAAGTATGCAACGGCAACTCCGCATCTAAAATAAAGTCAATAATTATACAGGGTGTCCAAATTTACTCTTACATTTAATTTATCCCGAAAAATACGACTCCCATCGAAAAATGAGTATTACAAAACTTGAAGGGCCTGGAAAAGGACGTACAAAAAATTATTTTTTTTTTGGTCGAAAATCCTGAATGGTGGTTTTAAGGTGGCTAACATGTTTTTTTTTATGGAACCATACTCATTTCTTCGCATCAAAAAATTTGTTATGTCAAAACTGACAACTTTTGTAGGAAACTTTTTTCGAAAAATTTCATAATTTCTAGGTTGGAACACAATTTTTCAATTGACTATTTTAACGTTATCCAGGATGTACCACGAGAAGGTTAGGTCTTTAACATCCCAAGTGTAAGTGTAAGTGTAGGCGTGAGTGTAAGTGTAAGTGTAAGTGTAAGTGTAAGTGTAAGTGTAAGTGTAAGTGTAAGTGTAAGTGTAAGTGTAAGTGTAAGTGTTAGTGTAAGTGTAAGTGTAAGTGTAAGTGTAAGTGTAAGTGTAAGTGTAAGTGTAAGTGTAAGTGTAAGTGTAAGTGTAAGTGTAAGTGTAAGTGTAAGTGTAAGTGTAAGTGTAAGTGTAAGTGTAAGTGTAAGTGTAAGTGTAAGTGTAAGTGTAAGTGTAAGTGTGAGTGTGAGTGTGAGTGTGAGTGTGAGTGTGAGTGTGAGTGTGAGTGTAAGTGTAAGTGTAAGTGTAAGTGTAAGTGTAAGTGTAAGTGTAAGTGTAAGTGTAAGTGTAAGTGTAAGTGTAAGTGTAAGTGTAAGTGTAAGTGTAAGTGTAAGTGTAAGTGTAAGTGTAAGTGTAAGTGTAAGTGTAAGTGTAAGTGTAAGTGTAAGTGTAAGTGTAAGTG
The DNA here is from genome assembly GCA_963971145.1 of Sussaba pulchella. Classification (NCBI taxonomy): domain Eukaryota; kingdom Metazoa; phylum Arthropoda; class Insecta; order Hymenoptera; family Ichneumonidae; genus Sussaba; species Sussaba pulchella. Next base: position 2,107,355 of record OZ020167.1, read on the forward strand.
TAAGTGTAAGTGTAAGTGTAAGTGTAAGTGTAAGTGTAAGTGTAAGTGTAAGTGTAAGTGTAAGTGTAAGTGTAAGTGTAAGTGTAAGTGTAAGTGTAAGTGTAAGTGTAAGTGTAAGTGTAAGTGTAAGTGTAAGTGTAAGTGTAAGTGTAAGTGTAAGTGTAAGTGTAAGTGTAAGTGTAAGTGTAAGTGTAAGTGTAAGTGTAAGTGTAAGTGTAAGTGTAAGTGTAAGTGCTAATGTAAGTGTAAGTGCAAGTGTAAGTGTACGTGCGTGCGTGTGGAACACTCACAAAGATTAGGTCTCTAGGCTCCTCACTTCCGCTTTGTGAGTGTTCCACACACACACAATTACACATGCACTTACAATTACACATGAGATGTAAAAGACTGTACTTCCTCGTGGTACATCCTGGATAACGCTAAAATAGTCAATTGAAAAATTGTGTTCTTACCTAGAAATTATGAATTTTATCGAAAAAAGTTCCTCACAAAAGTTGTCAGTTTTGACGTGACAAAATTTTTGATGCGAAGAAATAACTATGGTTCTATTTAAAAAAAACATGTTAGCCATTCTGAAACCGCCATTTTGGATTTTCGAACGAAAAAAAAAATGGTTTGTACGTCCCTTTCCAGGCCCTTTAAGTTTTGTTATACTCAATTTTCGATCGGAGTAGTATTCTTCGAGATAAATTGAATGTAAGAGTAAAATTGGACACCCTGTATATTCATGTTTAACCTCTAATGGACACTTTACAGCGACTGTTTCAATCGCTGATTCATTCAGTAGATTTTAAATCAGTATTGCCATTTTATGAAGAGAACGGGAGCTTAAAGAAGCCAACCCCCAGTTTACTCGGACGAACAATCATTAAAGAAGAAACGGATCGTCAATTTGATCGTGTAATTCGAGTATCTGGAGTGAGATTGCTGGATTCTTTCCAAATCCCGAAAGAGAAATTTATCCAGTCGGCTGATCAAATTGCAACGCTCTTCAGTAGTGAATATCGTTCGGCATGGTATTCCACATTCAGGAGAGCTGGTTCTCATAGAGTCAACACCACTGGAATTTTATATGAGCATTGGGAATATACGAAAAGAGTTTTAAGAAAAAAACATCTACTGGCACCACCTTTTCAACGACGTCAAGAACCACAGGCTATCCGAGCCCCTGTAGAAGCAGGTGAAGTGCTTCAGTCGCTCAACGATCATTCGTCGCCGGATGATTTGGTTACACACCACTACGATTTCCATACCATACCAGTCCGGACACTATCATTCCCGGCCAGACAGCAACTTTTAGTGAATAAGCACACCGTGCACTATTACTTTAGTGACTTACCGTCTTTAAAACCTGCATTGGATGCTCAATTACTGCAGTCAAATAGCGGTCGTCTTCACCCGGGGAAAAACGATATATTCTTCGATCGTTTCGAATCAGCGAGGTCTCTCTCGACGGACTTGATCCACGAAACTAATAATATTCTCTCAAGGGACATCGAGCACATTGAGAATTCAGCAGAATTGTTTCCGCGTAAGTAAAGCTTCAGATACTTCTAATTCAAAACACGGTCCAATTAATGCATTATTTTGATGATTTTTAAATATTCCTTCTAGATAGCAGAGATGCTGTCCTTCGGTATTTACTGCCTTACTTAGCGCCTGCTACACCGGGCAACAATTAGCCGCGGCAGAGGCAACCCGAGACTGTCAGTGCAGGAAAGATTGGATGCTTTCATGGTCCACGCAGAGGTATGTATTATTTCATGAAAAATTATGTTGAGTCTGTAAAAATGTTGAATTTGATACTGCATTATTTCGATATAAGTGAGATAACTATATTGAGTTTGAAATTTTTCAAAACAGATGTTTCAGTTTTATGAATCGGGAAAAAAAGTAATTTACTTATCTAAAAAAGTAGAATTTTCATTTTTTAAATAAATAAATACGATTTTTTCTCAAATTCAAAAATAATTATTTTGAAGTTGTTATTTATTTTTTTTTGAAATTGGAGGGACTCATTGGGAGACTTCATTTTTATAATTTGCTCATTTGAATTACATCATAATTCAGGACGGACCCTACAATATTAGTTTGAAGAGAAAATAACCTTATAATTTTATAGCCGAAATGTTTTCAAGCATAACAATTTTTTTTTCTCTATGGGTCACTCCATGTCTAATCGAACAAAGGTTGGAATCGACCACTTTCAATTTCGATGAAATTTGGTGGGATGTTTTTATTGATTACAAAACAAAGTTGTAGCCAAGGAAAAAAATTAAAACAATTTTTTTCAAAAGTTAAGCAAAATTCAAAATTTCACTACTTCTCCTAACCGGTGCTCTGGCTTAGTGGTTAGCGTGCTAGCCTGAGCATCGGAAGGTCGTGGGTTCGAGTCCCGGTCCGGGCGTACCTTCGGTGAAAATAATTACATTCTCGCCGAAAAGACGTAGCGGTAGCCGGGAGGCAAACCAATGACCGACCAACTGTATCGGCATTCGGTACAGTTGGTAGTGGTTCGGATCCCACGTTAATAAGTAGGTCCAGGAAAGGGTGGCGCCCTGGTCTGGCAATCCAAAAAGGCTACCAGCCTTATCGCAACTCGACTTCGGGACTGTTGTACCGCTGGTAACCACAACAAGGCGCATGGACGAAGCTCCAGCTATAGGACGTACGATCTACGACTATAGCTGTATGCCCGTTGAGGCCATCTAGCGTGTCGCGACGAAGCTCCAGTCCCGGGAGTCGAGGGAGCGGGGTTGAAATGAGTCGAGGTGGTAAGGAGAGAGGAGAATGCCCTGTAACCCTTCGGGGAATCAGTAAAAACGCATACACACACTACTTCTCCGGTTCTTCAAGTTTATTTCTTAAATATCTTGAAAACTATCATAGATGCAAAAAAAAGTCATCGGATTTGTTTCAAAGTGCATACTTGAGGCTATGAAAAAATATATATATTGTTATGTCGCAAGTTTAATTGTGGATTAATTAATTACGGTACGAGGGACTGGTTCGCGCTTCAGAACACGGTTGTGAAAGAAAAGACTCGGTTTACACTTTAGAACGAGTTAGAAGACGTTTATTTCGTACAAAAGGTCGGACAGATGGTCCTGGCGTGGACACGGTACAATGTTGCCGTATGGCACTGTTAGATGTACACTCAGATATAGACTGACTGGCGCTGGTCGGGAGACGGTCTTTTATAGCGAATAGGGCCCAGCTGGGAATAGTGTGGAATAATCTGGAAAAAGAAGGAATTCGAATGTTCGGGGTCGTGGAAGCGGACTCGAACATTCTGGATGTCGATGTTTCGAGAAATGGGACGTGTTGAGGCGAAGTGACTGCATGGGTTTACGCAGATGGGAAGCTACAGCTATACGCAGTAGGGGATATCGTTACATCTCCCCCCTTATTTAAGAAAATCCATGTTACAAAAAATGGATTTTCTTCAATTTTATAACCATTGTTACAACGTCTATTGGTGTGTCTTACGGAAGAGTGAGTGTTATGAGATCGATCTAGATGAGCCAGTGCTACTAGTTCGTCTTGTGGATATTGTACTTCATAATTACTATGATCGCGAGTATTATTGTGAAAACAATTGTTGTAAACGTTGGTACAAGGCGAAAAAGTACATGACATGATTTTTCCAATTATCTTACCGAGACAATTACACAATCCGAACTTAAAAGCTACTAGAGACATTACAATTCCGATACACGCATATCCTAAGTATTTTAGTCCGTCATAGGCGGCTTCGAACAGAGTTTTATTACGTTTATGATTTCCAATTTTTTCGGCTTCTTCTGATATTTCATCGAGAGTTTGTCCGAGGGATTTCAGTTGGGTTAAATCTATATGAGTTGGTCTTCCTAGCGTAGTTAACTGTAAATCTTCCATTGATATTGAATGGTTGCGCAATATGTCGTCGAGTTTCGGTGTGTTAAGCGTTTTATTGGACATTACATCTGTAGTTTGTGTGATTCGCTTATCTAAGCTGGGTCTAATGACTATATTGTCGGTTTGTCCGAGACAATCTCCAGAAATTGTTATTCGATTAGTGCCATGCAGGTTTACTTGATGTAACTTGTTATCTTCGCAGATGAGGTGAAGCGTCTCTGGGTTAGGAGAGGTGACAATCCACGAATTTCCGTTTTTTCATTGAATCCATAATGATTTGATTAGCTGGATGAATAAGATTTGGCACTGTGAGTCGGAGATGTCGCTTGGCTTTTGGAGAATAATGGATTCGCAGCTATTTGGGTTATTAATTGAATAATCGGGATTTTGTCTTTTACAAAGAAGCTTTGACGCAAGCGTTTTGCATTGAGCTAGGCCATTCTCGTTGCTAGGTGTGAACAAATTCCTCATATCATTAAGAATACGGACTACGGTGTCCGGTGGGTTAAGATAATAGAATGTATTAGCAGAGGCTTCCGTTGAAGCATTGGAATTAGTCTGTAAGTCTGGAGTATTGTATTTTTGCTACTAGTAAGTCAATGATGTATGCGAATCGATTCTTCGTTATCGTGACATTAACCTCGCTGATCTCGATTATTTCGTCCACTGCAATTTCATTTTGTTTGACAACACCAGTGATTTGTCGCATATTACTTTGGTATTTATGGTCTCAAGGTAATAACGCATAAACTTCGCTAAAATAATCAATGGTTCGCATAGTAATGTTGTTGATGCGACGGTTTGATTCTTATCCATGACGTTTGGATTTTGCTGATTAAACTATGTTAATGAGACCTCTATAGAACCATTTCTTTTTGTACAAGAATAATTGTATCAGAATGATTAAGTCAAGCATTCAAAACTGCACATTTTTCTTTTGTTACGTCCTCGCTCCTACCCAAACGCGTGCGAGCGACTTAGAGGCGAATAAATCGTGCTGTCGCTGAGCAAGCAAAGATAAAATTATATTTTTCCTAACGCGTATGAAAATGCATGTAGCTGCCACGCGCCGTTCAAACTCTCGACCTTCGATGCATAGGGCCTAATACTAAAGGCTGTTCTATTATTAGAGTATCGTCCGATGGCTGTTTTCTTCGCTACTCGAAGGAAGAAGGCGCAAGCCGTGGTTCCTCGAATTGTTTTCGACTAAGCCACGCATATAATTAAAATCACGGTCAAATATCGGCAGATGCTCTGAATATGCGCGTACAATAGGAAGACGAATGATTGAATTTGTATTTTGACTCTAACACCGAACATTAAAAATCGTTGTGTGTCGTAAGACCGCTCGTGACTCACTCAAGTACCTGACACCCAACATCTGGTCGTTCGGTAGAGTCTCAACAAGACACTGTAGTCTATAAGTGGAGATCGGTTGTAATCAAACACCGCTCTTCTACTAATCTAGGTAGAAGTCATTAATTCGTACGTGATAAGGCGAGGTCTCCGTCCCCACAGTAAAGGGCTAACACCCTGACGTAAAAGAGAGACCGCCCCTCTGTGTATTTCGGTCACCGAATACTTATGATATTCGGGTCTGGACGTAACACTTTGCCATGGAATTTAACGAAATTTTTTTTTGTTATTGCATTACTCGGCAAGAGTTCGTAAAAGTTTCTACTTGCGAACGATTGATCGCTTTATTTATTTATTTATTTTTATTTTTATTTTTATTTTTATTTTTTTTATTTATTTATTTATTCGTGTGTTTATCTATTTACTTATTCAATATTTAAATTCATTTCGAGTATCATCTGTAGCAACCAAAGCACTAGACTGCTTTATATCAAGTTCTAGTGTCTGTCCGTAAATTGTTTGACTCGTTGGTACCAGGAGATGACGATGTTTTCATCAGTTTCGTTGTGCTTACGAATCTTTTGAAATTATGATATTCCGTATAGCGATTTCTGACTGGTACCACGTGAAGTGTTACTGATATTTTTCTTTTTCAATGCAATCAAACAATCTTATCGTAGATCGTGGAGCGTAATGAATCACACAGATGAGGCAAATACTTTGGTTTGAATTCTCGGTAATGATTAAAGTATAATTCAAATACAAACAGATTGTAACGATTTTTTTTTTTTTTTAGTATTGCATTACATACGGCTGATAGTGATGCTGATTGATTTATCTCGGTTGTTTCAATCTCCGTGAGGTTGACGAAGCCCATCGAGGTATACGTTTCGTTGTCCGTTTTCTTTGATGCTTTAACGAGATGCGTGTAGTGATGTGGGAATCGGTTGATCCTTTCGATCCTATTCAGCTCGACAGGTGTAGAATAATAAAGCAGAGCAGCATCTTTTCGTGAGGCATTCTTCTCCGATGCCTGGGTCGTAAGGCACGGAGCAGCAACGGTTTGAGTGTAACGACGGTAGATTAGTTTTTGTAGCACCGGCGACCTGAGTCGTCAACCGCATTTTCAACATTTGTATCGCCGAAATTCCAGGGTATCGGTAACCCATAAGGCGTGCTTTGCCTTTTCCTTTTTCCTTGGCTCCCTCATCTTGGTTTCTTCTTTTTTCTTCGACTGCTTCTTCTTCTTGTTCCTTTATTTCTTCTTCTCGCTCCGAATTATCCTCTTGTCGTTTCCTCATTCCTTTTTCTTGTCCTGATTGTTCTTCCTGTTGTTTTGTTATTTCTTCTTCTGCTGCTTCGTTTTTTCTTAGTTCTTCTGTATCCTTATCTTCTTTGTTTTCTCGTCCATGGGGTGCTTTTGGTTTTTCTTTCCATCGTGATGTCTTTTTTATTTGCTTCGCAGCAGGTGCATTTAACTGTCGGTAGGGCATCTCCTTTTGCTCTGGAGGAGAATAGCACTCGGTGTTTATTTTTCCTTCGTTGCCAGTAAACGTGCGGTGGTCACTAGCTTTTTTTCCCGACAATATATCAGGTAGCGCCTGGGCACCGCGGTCAGACGGGACGATAGCCCATACCTTTTTCACTCGTTGTGGGGGCGCGTGTTGCAGCCGCATGTTTTCTCCAAACAATCGAATTCTCTCGGCAGAATTTGACTGTTTCATGTGACGGGGCTTCGATGCGTCCGTTGGTGCGTCTAGGCGCTCCTCCTTCGGTAGAAAGGGTTCCCTGTGTAGCAGGATCCCACGCAGCGAGTCCGTCGTAACCATGCATGGTTCTTCCGAGTCGTTCATGACCGGCACTCGGGCTTCATAGTCCTTAGTCGCGTGGACACAAGGTGCTACGGGATCAGAATTTGATTCGGCTCCAATAACCAGAGCATCCGTAATTTCGTTGGGTGTTACTGCGCCCTTTGGTGCGTCTTGGCGCTCCTCCGCAGGTATAAAGGGTGTTTCCTGTAACGGTGACCCACGCAGTAAGTCCATCGTAACCCATCCGGGTTCTTCCGAGCCGTTCCTACCTGGCACTCGGGCTTCATGGTCCTTGACGGCATGTACACAAGTTACCATGGATTTTAACGTTCCATCATTAATGTGATCGGATTCGCTAAGAGGATCGTCGATTGCGACCACGTCTTTCGGTGTTCCTAGGAGCTTTTCCTTAGACAGTGATCCGAGTTCCACCAAGTTGTAGCGTGACAAATCATCGTCAAACGTTCCTTTAATTCCTGTTGATATGTGAATTATTTTCGTCGGTTGTTCTGATAATAAAAACGGAAGGTCTGCTGATGATGGTGGAAAGTAACGTGATGGGACTGAGTGGCGTTTCTTGAAACTATTTCGGCCCCCAGTCAACACTCCCCGTGTGGTGTCGTAAGTTTCGGCGTCGTAGGCGCTGGCGATCGCTGCACGGAAACGTTCCGAAAGTCTAAACTCCGCGCGAAGGGCCTTGTACAGATCCTCGTACGAACTAATTTTGTACGCTGCGAGTTCCAGTGTCACCTGGTCAGTAATTCGTTTCGCGAGGATCAGACGGCGGAGATAATCCTTACGCGCACATCGTTGACGCACATTTTCTATTGAACCGATAAATGTTTCTACATCAACATTCTCACCATCAAATTCTTCTAAAAGTTCTATTGCTTCCATGGGCGTGAGCCATGCCATGGATTCGTCGATTATATTACCTTCACTGTCTATTACTTGTTTTTCTGTATTTTGTTTAGCACTTTTGTTTTTCGTGATTTGGTTCCAATTGTTTGGCGCCATTTCGCTGGTGCTTGTCGAACTTGTTTCAGAGTCCGTGCCAATTCATTTCGTTTTGCGGTATTGAGTAAATGAATTTTCACTCACCCACTTATTCTGTTGTGCCAGCGTTGAATTTTTCGTCTTCTACTGCGTTGTAGTGTCGTCGATGCTTCCAAGTTCCCAGCGTTGTCGATCCAGTACACCCCACACACTTAGCACCAGTTTGTTATGTCGCAAGTTTAATCGTGGATTAATTAATTACGGTACGAGGGACTGGTTCGCGCTTCAGAACACGGTTGTGAAAGAAAAGACTCGGTTTACACTTTAGAACGAGTTAGAAGACGTTTATTTCGTACAAAAGGTCGGACGGATGGTCCTGGCGTGGACACGGTACAATGTTGCCGTATGGCACTGTTAGATGTACACTCAGATATAGACTGACTGGCGCTGGTCGGGAGACGGTCTTTTATAGTGAATAGGGCCCAGCTGGGAATAGTGTGGAATAATCTGGAAAAAGAAGGAATTCGAATGTTCGGGGTCGTGGAAGCGGACTCGAACATTCTGGATGTCGATGTTTCGAGAAATGGGGCGTGTTGAGGCGAAGTGACTGCATGGGTTTACGCAGATGGGAAGCTACAGCTATACGCAGTAGGGGATATCGTTACAATATCAAAACAAAATTTTGAAAAAATGCCAAATTTGTATAATTTTGAATCTTTTAAATTCGTCAACACTACGATCAACATTTAATTTTCAGAACTGTGTTTTTTTCCCCGTTTCAAACATATGATTCTTTGAATGTTGGTAAAAAATTCAATTTTGGTAAAAAAAAATGTTGACACGCTGCGCGTAAATTTGCGGCTTTACACACACTGTGACACAAAAATGTATACGATACTCGTTCGAAAAGCGTTTTCTGGACTTGTGTGATTGCAACAGTCGCCTTCGGCTCGTTCTGCGGTCACACTCGCCAGAATAAAATTTTTCGTACTAGTGTCATAATGTACTATTTTTCTACCAAAATTCAAAGAATCATATGTTTAAAAGCAACATAACAAAGTTCTGAAAAATTGAGGATGTTATCAGATCAGTAGAAGGTATTGTTGAAAAAAAAATTGATAAGAAAATTTAATCTTGATTTGAAATTCGGCATTATTCCAAATTTTGTTCTGATATATATATTTTTTCTATAGCTTCAAGTATGCACTTTGAAACGAATTCGATGACTTTTTTTTGAATCTATGAAAGTTTTCGAGACATTTAAAAAATAAACTTGAAGAACTGGAGAAGTAATGAAATTTTGAATCTTGCATAACTTTTGAAAAAAAATTTTTGAATTTTTTTCCGTTCGTTGAACTTTGTTTTGTAATTAATGAAAACATCCCACCAAATTTCATCGAAATTGAATGAGGTCGGTTCCAACCATTGGTCGATTTGATATGGAATGACCCCTATACATTTTTCAAATTTAGAACATTGATGAAATCTAACTCAACGTATTCCAACGGAATCGATCAATAAGTTAAAAAAAGGTTTCGAAATTTCAGACTGCCGATGACATTCTCCCGGCCATACGACGGCACAGGGAAAGCCTGCAAGACGCCGGGTTAACGCTACAAGCTTTACCGGTAATAGTAGGACCTCTGCGAAATGTGGAAGCAGCATATGTTTACGCAAACGACTCGATCCACAATCCACATATTTACGTCGTAGATTCGGCCTTGCACGCGACAGACCTCACATTGAAGCTGTATTTTGCACTGAAGTGCAGTTACCCTGCACGCGCCGCTTCAGTTCGGCTCCTCATCCAAATAGCTTTCTACGATATCCATGTGCAAGAAGACAGACCCAGTAGAGTAGTAAACGCCGTTGTCGGTCGAATTTCTCACTGGCTGGAAAATAACAACAAGTAACAATTTTTTTAGCTCTTTTTTCGTACTACGTGTTCGTCATGTTCGTTTGTTCGCATTGCGGATCCCGCATTCTTGAACGAAACAAGTTTATAACACATATTAAATTAAGCCATGATAAAGTAACTAAATTTTCCTGTGGAGAACGAACATGTCTCAGAGTGTTTTTGACTATCAATTCATTGCGACGTCATGTATTATCAAAACATGTCAATGAAACGAATCAAGGTGTAGCGAAAAAAACAGAAAGGAAACGAACTGAGAAACCTGTAGCCAATTCCGAAAATGCTACCATTAATGAAGAGTGTTCAGCAGATAACGTAACTGAGCGTAGTAGATAAAGTGATTCGCGATATAAAAAGTAAGATGATAGACCTTATCAATTCTGGAAACAGGAGCACAGTGACGGCAGGAAAATGCGATGCAATTTTTAAGCAATACGAAAACTTATTTGATGACGTAAAAACCGAGCACAGAGAATTCAAAGTTTTTGAAAACCAGAACACGTTTATTCGTCCGGATACGTATACATTTGGAGAGCGATCCGATTTTGTGGCAAGAAAGGGAGTCAGGAAATTAACGATGATGCGTGTCACAGCTCAGTTCGTACCCTTTCATCGAGTTTTGAAGAAATTTTTCGAATTGCCTAATGTACTAAAAGATACTCTGGATTACATAGATATGTTGCACAAAGACGATACTATCATTGAAAATTTTCTACAGGGTGAATTGTGGAAAAAGCTCAGCGAAAACGACGGTGACGGAACAGTTTTACCAATCAATATATACATTAATGATTACGAAAATAACAACCCATTGGGTTCTCATAAAGTAATTTCCAAATGTACTGCAATGTATGCCGTAATTCCCTGCTTACCGCCGCAGTTGGTCTCAAAACTTGAAAATATTTTTTTATTCATACTTTTCAATACTCTAGACCGCACGTATTTACAAGACAAAGTCATATTTTCCAAAGTTCGAGATGAATTATCTTTATTACAAAATGAGGGAATTATGATGAATACGTGGTCGGGACCGAAAAATCTTTTTTTTCGTCTAGCCCTCATCACTGACGACAATTCGGAGCTGCATTCTATTTTAGGATTGAGAGAATCCTTCAATCAACGTCAATTTTGTAGATTTTGCTATATGGATAAAAAAGAACATCAATACCATCACTAACGAAAGCCAATGTGAATTGCAACCCGAGTCAAAATATACTTCCGATTTAAGTAAAAACGATCCGGAAGCTACTGGTATCGTGACGGAATGCCAACTTTCCGGTATAGGTGGATTTCGCCCCATTAAAAATGTTTACGCCGATGTTGTTCATGACCTCCTTGGAGGGATTTTACGGTATGATTTGGGTCTTATTTTGTATCAGTTTATTAGAACCACAAAAAAATTCACCTTGGAAGGATTAACCAATCGTATTCGAGGATTTCACTGCGGTTTGATAAATAATAAACCCGCTGAAGTAGGAGAGTTAACCAAAAAAAAAAAATCGTTATGATGAGCGCTTCCGAAATGCTGACATTAGTCAGATTTTTACCGTTAATTATTGGTCACTCAATAGATAATGACGATAAAGTCTGGCAATCGTTTTAAACATTAAAACACATTATCGATATTTGCACAAGCTACGTTACTGCTCGTGATATTCATTTAGTTCTTGAAACGAAGGTAAAAGAATATTTGGTATCACTAACATCTTTGTTTCCTGGTTGTTTAAAACCCAAGCACCATTTTTTGGTTCACTACCCGCGAATTTTCGTCCTATGCGGTCCGTTGTGGAACATTTCCACAATGAGATGAGAAGGAAAACATCGCGAAGGAAAAATCACCTCCCGATGTGCGGTCAGCAGAGTTAAGATTTGTAAAACAATAGCTATTAAGCATCAACTTCATCAGTATTACCGGGTTTCGGACAAAGCAAGGCCCAGAAATCTAATTTATAAGAAAAAACAATTAAAAGAGTAAAAATTTCCGATTTATGCGGTATTTTTGATATCCAACCGTTGTGTCAAGCATTAAACTTACCATTGGACGATACAGTTAATACGAGCGTAAGCGTTAAACTGAAGGAATATGAGATAGAGACGAACGCTATAATTATGCACACCCGGACAGTGAAGGTCCAGTATTCTTCCATGTCCATAACAATGTTATTGTCGAAGCAGGTGAAGATTGTATCTTCATCGTTAAAACCTATCAGGAAACATTTTTCGATCGACATACGCGATCGTATGCTCTGGCCAGTAGAGTCTACACGTGGAATACACTGAAGGCGAACGATTTGGCTGCAAGTTTACTCATTCAGTGAGAACTATCGATGGGAAAAAAACTGTTAAAAATTGGTGGTAAGAATTGTCTTGAACTGACCTTAAATCTGTTGAATATTAAAAAACGTTTACCGAAAGACATTGTATTTATTTCCTTCCTCTAAATTATTTCCCCAATAGAATATGTTAATTAATTCATCGAACACCGAACGTGAAAATGAAAAATGTAGATACTTATATTTCCTTAGTGTCACTGTAATTTTTACTGAACGCTACTGAAAAATTATTCTGTCGAGTTTATTCTTGAACGAACCGACTACGATAAATTCATCCGCTGTGGCACGTGGAAATATAAAGAGCTTACGGTTGTGACGTTTACGAAGTGGCACTGTAACTTTTACTGGACACCACTGAAAAATTACGTAAGAGAATTTAATTTTTATAGAACCGACGAGATGCCGCAGGTTTACAGTGCCGCTTAGAAATTTTTCCTGTGTTTTCTCGATAGATTTTATTGGATTTTTCTCTCAGTGTACTTTATTTGGCCACGGCCAGGTTGTTAGTGGCGTTTTCTTCAGGGCTTTCCTCTCAATTAAGCGAGTTTTGCATTTGTTCGCCATGTCCTCTATCGCCGCATCGATACCTGGCCAATACACGTATGAACGTGCAAACATCTTCATCTTAACGGCTCCGAAATGGGTTGCATGAATCTCGTTCCAAATGACCGGTTGCATTAATTCTGGGATGCACGCACGAATTCCCCAGAAAAGGCACCCCTTTTCTACCGTTAATTCGTGGCAAATTTTGTAAAAACAGTTTTTCTCCCCCGTTAATTCGTTGAATGCAGGCCACTCGCCTGTTACGTGACGGATTACATTCTTGAGCGTTTCATCTCTCTTACTTTCTGGTTCCAGCATCTTACTGTCGAAGGCCGTCGTCTTTTTTTCGAAAAAATTAACGAATGATGGTATGGGGTCATACACATCTGATAGGTCCGTGGTGTCCTCTATCGGGAGTCGCGACAGAGCGTCTGCATTGGCATTCTTCTCTGATTTTACGTGTTCTATTGTATATCTGATCCCGGAAAAAAAAGCATAACGCTGCACTCGGTTATCTGCCGTTTGTGGTATTCCTTTTCGCGGTCCTAAGATAAGCTCGAGAGGCTTATTATCTGTTCGCAAGATAATCTGTTGTCCGAAAACAAACTGGTAAAAACGTTTAAATCCGAAGATAACGGCCATTGCTTCTTTGTCGATAATTGCGCGTTTTGTTTCTGTCGTGGAAATTTTCTTAGACGCGTATGCAATTGGTCTCTTCGTGCCGTCTTTGTATTTGTGTGAAAAGGTCGCGGATAACCGGTAGCCCAACGCATCGCACGCTAGGATCAGTTGTTCTTTTGGGTCGAAATGCGCTAAAAAATTCGAGGCGATTAATTTGTTTTTCACCCAATGGAACGCCTTTTCGCACGATTCGCCCCAGTTTGATTTTGTTTTACTTAGTAAGTCGTATAACGGTTTTAAATACCTCGACCGGTCTTTCAAAAATCTCGCGTGAAAATTCACAAGCCCTAAGAACGACGCGAGTTCTTTATCGTTTTTCGGTCGCGGCGCATCAACCATTGCCCTTATTTTTTACTCAGATTTGTGCAGTCCGTTTTTATCTATAATGAAACATAAAACTTCGATGCTTGGTTCGATAAATTTACATTTATTGGCATTTAATCTCAAGTTGCAATCGGCTAGCCTTTTGCACACTTTTTTTTTAATTTTCGCGATGTTCTTCTTCACTTTTGCCTGTCACGTATATATTATCCAGATACGCGATAACTCCATCGATTCCGCGCAAACACTAGTCTATTTTGCGTCGCACGTCGGCCGGTGGCGGCGGAACCCCTTCGGGCACTTCTGTGTACCTATATAACCCCTTGCGGGTTACCATTGTTAATATTTCCGCGCTATTCTTATCCACGGAGAATTGCATATACGCGTGTTTTAAGTCGAGTTCGGAAAAACAAACGCCGCCTTGTAATTTGGGAAAAATTTCATCTATAGAATGAAGCGGATATTTGTCTATAATAATGTTCGGGTTCAAAGTTAGTTAAAAATCCCCGCAAATGCGAACTTCCTCATTTCCCTTCAATACGGGAACGATAGGCGTAGCCCATTCCGCGATATTTACGGGCTCTAAGTGTCCCAAGCCTACTTATTTTTCTATCGCTTTCTGAACCACTGGCTTAAGGGCATGAGCCACGTGACGGCATTTCAACGCTACGGGCCGCGTATTCTCTTTCGAATAGATTGTGGTAGTACTTTTGTTGCACACGCCAGGCGAATCTGCGAACAAGGTCGGGTACCTTGTTGTTATGTAGTCGTGCAAGCTACTATCTAGTTTATTACATTCGAATGTGTTTGACTTTGGTATAGTTAGTGGCCATGCTCCGAACTTTTTAAGCCATTGTCGTCCGAATAACGCTGGTCCCGTGCCTGGCAGTACAAAGCATTTTACTAATTTTTCCGAACCGTTAAACATTGCTTTTAAATCGATCAATTCGCCTATTGGCACTAGTGGTTGTACACTATACGCTCGTAAATCTGTGTTTGTTTCTGACATTCGTATACCTTTGAAATAGTCCTTGTAAATCCTTTCAGATATTACGGCAGCATAAGTGCCAGTATCAACTTCGAAGTTGATATTTTTACCGTTAATATTAATTACAACTACCATAGGTTCTATGCCTGAGTCCATTTTGATTTTGTCAGAATCCGCACGGTGCTCACTCCCATATACGCCCTCATTACCGTGCCTGATGGTAAAAAAATTATTTTCGTAGTCGTGTTCTTCATCGCATTCGCTCGGTGACGATTTTTTTTTCACTATATAGGAAGACTTCGACGCCTTTCTCCCATCGCGTTCGCACGCTTCCGCTAGGTGTCCTTTCTTATTGCATTTGCGGCACGTGTACTCGCAAAAACGACATTTACGGCTGGTATGGCCTTCCTTACCACAGTCACACGTCACGTTTACGTCGGCTTTCGACGACGCGCAAACTGATCGGTGCTGCTCTCGGTTTCGAACGTAGCGGCTGCCTGTATCGTCCGCTCGTCCCCCTCTGCCACCGATTCGTTGATGCTGCTTTGATCCGCTTTGTATTGCGTATACTTCGGCTCTCATGTTCTTTTTGTCCAGAACACTGCTTGTTGTTGCCGCACTTTTCACGGCTGCTGCCCGCGCCTTTGCGATATCTAACGCCTTCGACAACGTTAAATTGTTTTCTTCGAATAGTTTTATTTAAATATCTTGATCTTTCACGCCGCACACGAACTGGTATTTAAGTGTGTTGTCCGACTTTCCGAAGCAGCAATTCAGAGCGAGTTTCCTTAGGCGCGCTGCATAATCTACAATTGTTTCGTTACAATCTTGCTTGGCTGTGTGGGACGTGCATCGTTCCATCGCCACCAACGGCTTTGGCTTTAAGTGGTTGGACATGGCCTGCATGCTTTCCGCAAATGGCTTTGCGAGGATCTGTGCTGGGGCGATTAGCTGTTTCAATAATGCGTGAGCATTATCTCCCAAGTATGCTACTAACGTTGCTGCTTTTATTTTATCGTTCGTTATATTTTTAGTTATGAAATAGCATTCCAACTTTTCTTCAAACAGTTCCCAATCGTCGTTCAGCTGGAATTTAAAATTATTGTTCCCGTCGGCCATGTCCCTGTTGTCGCCCGACCTGGTAGAGTCTATTTCCACTTCAGTTCGCTCTGTAACCTTACCTCCTTGACTTTGCTGCTGTGTGGTACTCGGAACCGACGACCCGGTCGGTACGCCAATTCCCGCTGTTGACCGCGTTGTAATAACGGATTCGTCTGTTTTTAACTCCCGGCTGAAAACGGGAGTTATGTGTTTCGTCGTGACCAACGTGAATTGGCGTTTTGTTGAAAATGCTTTACCGACCGAACGGCGGATTTTCTTCTTACAAATTGATGTACATCGGTGTCGGAAGGCACAGAGAGGGTTTAGCTTCCATAATATTTATGATCAGATCTCAACTCGCGGAGATATTAAATGTAGAAATTTGAACGTTTTCGAACGTTTTTCTCATATCGCAATTTTGATGGGTTCGACTGCATGAATCGCAGACTTCACGGCATCGCCTGCTGTGACAGCCCGTGTGTAAGTGTAGTGGAACGTATCCGTGTGCTTTGCGTCAAGGCTATGGACGATATTGCTGAGTGCGAGAAAGACAGCGCTATTGGTCGATCGTTTTAACCTCGAAACGGAAACTTTTAACTTTCAACGGAAATTTTTTTTTTTCTCGAGTGATTCAGAGTGAAAATTTTTTATCAATTGATTTCACGTATGAACGATATTTTTTTAAAGAGTGCATTTTCCATTTAAGGTTCAATAATTAGTTAGTTAGCAGGATTGATCTACTGACGATTTTATCAAGCACGTCCAATTAATAATTCTGGATACTTGTATTCGGGCGTGAAATTGAGATGTATGTGAATGTGGAGGTTAGGTCGGATGACGTGGTTATGCCCGGTGATATTGTTTTATTTATGGTCATCAACTGATTTCACGTACGAACGATATTGTTTAATGAGTTCATTCTTTTTTATGATAATGTTATCAGGATTGTGTGAAAAACGTGAATATGGATGTTCAGCTGGACGATGTGGTTATGCCCAGAGATATTGTTTACCTCGGTGGAATTGGCAATTCGACGGAAAAAAATTGTTGTCGGATTCAATTTTTTACTTTATTCTCCAACCGACAAAACTTTAGACAAAGCGATTTGTCAGAATGCACAATATGTATATTTGTTTTCATTGTTTTTCCTATATGAGTCAGGTCCTTTTCAAAGCAGCATTCATTCAACGTTCACTCGCCGAAGCAGCATTCATTCAACGTTTACTCGCTTAAGACATATTCAAAACTTATAATGACTGGAAAGGACCAGCGGAATGCGCTGATATCTGGCCGAGGCTACGTCGAGCCGCGCTTGAAAACTGTACAATGCGCAGACATTTGGTCTAGGCTACATAGAGCCGCGCTTGAAATCTCCATAATGCATTGAGATGTGGTTAAGGCTCTATTCAGCCGCCCTCAAGACTCCACGATGGGCTGACAATTTGTCATGGCTACATGGAGCCGCGCTAAACAATCACATGATGCGCTGACATTTTGCTGAGACTGTACTCAACTTCGCCCAAGGACAACCAGCATGTGCCGCAGCTAGTCGATACTTTCAAAGTCTTGTCACATCAAATTTCCATACAGTGGTCACGTTTTACGATATTGAATCGATAAACAATAGTACGTTATGACATTAGTAGGAAAACGGTTTTGTGACGTGGACGTCTGGTTCGAGCTAAATGATTCCAATCATTGGCGGACGTGGAGAAAATTATATCGAATTATCTTTAAAGAGTATGAAATAAAATAAATTTAAAAAATTTTAAAAACTCCCGGCTGGAGTAAAAATTGAACACAAAAAAAAATTAGAACCAAAAAAAAGTAATCCGCTAGAAAGCATGAATAAAATTCATGAATCTAAAGAATCTAATCTAATCTAAAGAATACAACAAATTAATAAATTTAAAATGGACAAAACAAATTAGTGAACTTAAAAGAATGACATAAATAAATAAATTCAAAAAGGATGAAATAATTCAAGAAGTAGTCTTAGTTTATTCATAGTTTGAATTATGATCGTTCGTTTGTATGAGTTTAATTTTTTAAATCGTGGTAATTTCCTCACTGCCCTCAATTCAGTCGGGAGACGTCATTCATTGAACATAAATATGATATAGGATATAGATGTTTGACAGTGCAAAGAAGACGCCATTGATTGAACATGGAGACGATCTGGATTTAGATGTTCGACGATACGAAAGAAAACGCCCCCCGACTTATGTTTAATGAATGACGTCTCCCGACTGAATTGCGGGCAGTGAGGAAATTACCACGATTCAAGAAATTGAACTCATACAAACGAACGATCATAATTCAAACTATGAATAAACTAAGATGACTACATGATTTATTTCATCCTTTTTGAATTTATTTATTTATTTCATTCTTTTAATTTCACTAATTTGTTTTGTCCATTTTAAATTTATTAATTTGTTGTATACTTTTTAGATTCATGAATTTTATTCATGCTTTCTATCGGATTACTTTTTTTTGGTTCTAATTTTTGATGTGTTCGATTTTTACTCCAGCCGGGAGTTTAAAAAAATTTTTTAATTTATTTTATTGCACATTCACTTCCGTCCACGTTTGTATTTGTTTCCGAATCAATTTTTTCCACCTGGCTTTCCGTATTTTTTGTCGTTTTCCTCAATAACTCGCGCAAATTGTTAAAATTGTCACTTGTTTCGAGCGGCACTTTCCGTTTTTCTAACTCCGCGATTATTAGTTCTTTATTGAAATTTAGGTTCCAGCCCATTTTTGTTTTATTCGATATCTATTAATCGACCGATTTTTCGTGCACATCTAATCCTCTATGTTTTTCCCGGATCGATTTAATCGAGATTAATTTGATTTTAGTCCCTTCCGTCTTTTCTCGACCACGTTTCTGTACGTCGTACCTTCCTACGCGACGGCTTCGACACGTGTTTGTCTCGACGTGGTACTTTATTCTACACACGCGAATTCCGTTTCTTAAAATCCTCGTCGCCAGTTGTTATGTACCAAACCACATAATGTAATCGCTGGGCGGTGGTAGGCTGGTGACTAATAATTATCCACAAGTGCCGAGACGAAAGTATAACATTTATTATAAGTACTACAGTAAAGTATACACGGTGTCGATTCGCAGTAGAACCGGAGCATTGCGGATTAAGCTGCCGTCGGTGCGCTACTGCCTAATCCCCTCGCGTTACGTAGGCAGCCCGGCGCTGCTTACCGTCCCGCGTGCGCCAGTGTACCGACGGGTACAAATGGGGTATTCCTGGGAATTTCGGCAACTTCGGACAGTTGGGTCGAAATTTTTGCCCCCCAATTTTTTTCATTAATATGTGTTCAAAATAAAGAGACACCTATTTCGGCGTTTTTTATTTTGAGCCCCCACTTTTGAAATACAGTCAAATGAAGTTTTTGAAGTATTGACTACGTTCGGTCATTCAAATCGATATATCTCAGCAACGGTTAGTGATAACTCAAAAAACCACGGGTGTTTTTTTTTCGTTTTTGAACGCTTTATACATTGAAAACATTGACGATTATGTTGCACAAATTCAACAATTATTTATAAACAATTCAAAATTAAAAATGAAATACAACAAAAAATGTAGCCTTAATTTTTGAAATGTATTTTTTTTTTAATTCCTTCAACAAAAACAAAAATTCAGCCACTTTGAACTTTTTGGGCCGACGCTTCGTTCGGAAGTTATAGATTTTTTTGTCACAAAAAACCCGTAAATTTACCTATTTTATGAGTAAAAATTTGCATGAAAAAAAAGTACCCTTAATTATTGAAATTGATTTTTTTTTAGATTCCTTGGACGAAAAGAAAAATTTTGAGACCCGGCCGGACTTGGGCCGACGTTTCGTTCGAAAGTTATAGCTTTTTTTGTCATAAAAAACCGGTAAATATACGTATTTTATTAGTAAAAAATTGCATGAAGAAAAAAGTACCCTTAATTATTCAAATTGATTTTTTTTCAAATTCCTTGGACGAAAAGAAAAATTTTGAGACCCGGCCGGACTTGGGCCGACGTTTCGTTCGAAAGTTATAGCTTTTATTCTTAACAACCGGGTAAACATTTACGGGTTTCTTGTGACAAATAAATCTATAACTCCCGAACGAAGCGTCGGCCCAAAAAGTTCAAGGTGGCTAAATTTTCGTTTTTGTTCAAGGAATTGAAAAAAAAATACATTTCAAAAATTAAGGGTACATTTTTTGTTGTATTTCATTTTTAATTTTGAATTGTTTATAAATAATTGTTGAATTTGTGCAACATAATCGTCAATGTTTTCAATGTATAAAGCGTTCAAAAACGAAAAAAAAACACCCGTGGTTTTTTGAGTTATCACTAACCGTTGCTGAGATATATCGATTTGAATGACCGAACGTAGTCAATACTTCAAAAACTTCATTTGACTGTATTTCAAAAGTGGGGGCTCAAAATAAAAAACGCCGAAATAGGTGTCTCTTTATTTTGAACACATATTAATGAAAAAAATTGGGGGGCAAAAATTTCGACCCAACTGTCCGAAGTTGCCGAAATTTCCAGGAATACCCCAAATACATTACAATATAGCTGTCATCAAAGGACTTGTATCTGCCGCTATAGTATGACAAATCGCTGCGGCTGGTCTCCCTTTAACTCAGCTGGAGCGGAAGTTCAACATTCATGGTGAAAATAGAATCACTATGCTTTTCGGTAAAGATATTGGCGGAAAACCTCGAGTATCGAAGAATAAAACTGTCCTACGTAAGCTTTGCGATGATTTTCGAACTCGATCTCAACAACGTTATTTGGCGACTGTATAATAAAACGCAGTCATTTTAACCCGTAGACACCACACTCCCTTTGAGGCCACACACTCACCACACTGGTGTAAATTTGCACTTCGACTTTTCAAAACTTTGTATTCCTTCGATGAATGCATGGAATTAATCTTGAAACCACTCTTTTTTGGGGTAACAATTACTTAGCAATCGAATGCAATCATTTGAAAAATTGAAAAATAAAATTTTATTGTCGAAAAATGGCTAAATTAAAGAAAAAAAATTTGAAAACCGGTTCTTTTTTGTTTAAATGTCATTTTAATGATAATCAAGATATCGGCATCGTTCTTGCGCGAAATGTAAGATAAAAAATCATATTTTAAGAAAAAAATAATCCAGAATGGTTGTAAGAAATTAAAGATTTTTTCAGCGTGCCTGAAAATGAGGTAATTTTTTAGGGGGAAAAAACGTCTAAGTCGGTATTTTCGAATGAATTTTTTAATTTTATTCGACAAAATTCTTGAAGTTTAGACGAAATATTATACTTGTGGATGAGTAATATAAAATAGTATAAAAATACTACAGTCGTCGTTCGCAGCGCATTCGAAGCATGCACCTGACCGATGATCGTCGCAGATTCGTCGCCGGCAGGTATGGCATCTCATGCGAGTGTGCTTTGCGTTGTCTCTGTCGCAAAGTGCACACCGAGCACGAGATTCATTCCGAATAATTTGTTGACCACTCACTGGTGGTGGATCCATTTTTAAAATTTTCGAAATGAGGCGCTTTACTGAAACGCGCAAGGTGCAGCTTTCCAACCGTCGCCGTAACTGCGGCTCTATCAGTCTGTGAGCTCGATCCTTCAAAAAGTGGTACCGGTTGAGTTTTTTGTTTGTATCCATTATATTGTAAAGGATACAAGCATTGATTGACGCTTGATTTAACATGTTGTAAAAAAATTTCAAGGGCCAACGTGGAGTACGACGCGCTGTTGAAAAAGTATGACACTTCTGATCGAAAGCATCTGTCGCACCTTTGTTCTTGTTGTAATCCAAGATAATCTGGGGCTTGTTTGTTGCATTGTCAATTGCGCCATTATGATGCAGTGATGATAGCAGCAGTACAATTTTTTTTTCGGTACGTATGAGACAAGCGTCAATTCGTTTGTATAAACAAATCGGGATGAATTGACAGCAGCCGCAATCTTGAGACTGGATGGAATTTCTCTCTTATTTTTACGTATTGTACCAACAGCTCTTAGCTGATATTTTTCTTTAAGCAAGAGGAATAATGGCACTGATGTGAACCAATTATTCATCGTAATCGTACGCCAAGAGTTTTGAATTGAACCTGACTCGACTAATTTTCGTACAAAATATGTTGGTACTGCTTCGCCGGGCTCGGATGCGACTTTACCGACGTACGGAATGGCCGCGATCATATCGCACCCTCCGTGCAAGACGGGTACAACTCAAAAATTGCGATTCTCGGCAAATCGCAAGTCTTTCCCGAACGGGCCATAGCATCCAATGCATGGAAGAGAAACACGCGCCCTTTTTATCGGACTTAGAGCGACCTTCATGCATCCCCGTTTTCCACAGACAAAGTAGACCACTTCTACAACTCGAAACCACAACTAACTGAAAAATCGCAATTTTTGAGTTGTACCCGTCTTAAAAACGTTCTCGCGTTATTCAGCATAAGGATTTTCATGCCATACTTGTCCGGCTTATTTTTCATGTAAATTCGAAACTTACATTTGCCTCGAAAACTCACGAGCTGCTCGTCAATAGTGACATCGTTTGATGGTTCGTAATTGTTGGTACAGTTTTGTATAAACATTAGGGTGGTTCTTAATAGGGTGATGTCGGAATTTCCGTGGTTTCCGCCTACAAAAGTAATCAACATAAATAGAAAAAGAATTGGGCGCAAGCGGGAATTTGTCCGATAAGCCTAACAACTGTCGCATCGCAATCGAATTTTATACGGAAAAATGCATGCATTTGGCATTTTGTTGGGGAAATTTTTTATTACTTCGAAACTATACAGGATAAAAAAATTTCCTCTAACAGTATTGTAGGAAATAAAATGTTCTACAAAAAAGGTCTCTTGTAAAATTTCCGTGAATCTAATATTTATTACGTAAAAATGGCTTTTCATAGCTGGCTTAAAAAAGCAATTTTTTGCGAATTACGTAATAAATCTCAGATTCACGAAAATTTTATAAAAGATCTTTAGAGCATTCAATTTTCTACAAAATTGTCGCATGAAATTTTCTTATGATGAATAGTTTTGTTTGCTTTTTTAAGCCAGCCATGAAAAGCCATTTTTTTGCTAATAACGTAATAAATATTAGATTCACAAAATTTTTACAGGAGACCTTTTTTGTAGAGCAGTGAATTTCCTATAAAATCCTAGGAGATCATATTTTTATCATGTATAGTTTCGAAGTAATAAAAAATTTCCCCAACAAAATGCCAAATGCATGCATTTTTCCGTATCAAATTCGATTGCGATGCGACAGTTGTTAGGCTTACCGGACAAATTCCCGCTTGCGCCCAATTTTTTTTCTTTTTATGTTGATTACTTTTTTGGGCGGAAACCACGAAAATTCCGACATCACCCGATTAAGAACCACCCTAATAAACATCTCCCAAATTTCTCGAATCGGAGCCAATCCGTCATTTTCTCGCCTTTGTGGTCTTGTCGTTTTATCGTCAAAGCGAAGGTTAATTGTTAAAAACGAAAATCGTTTATAGAATAAAATGGCCGGCGAAAAAATAGTAGCGTGGTTAAGGTTAGTTTCGGTCAGTTTGGGTTAGTTCAGATCTGCTTTCATCGATTTAGTTTGGGTTATTTAGGTTATTTAGGTTATTATACAGTAGTTACGTTGTACAGTGGTGGCGGGGGCGGGCGGAGGGGGCGGGGGCGGGGGTTGAAATTATACGGCCGTCTTTTTGACTCGGGATGGAATCACAATACTGTGAACCATCGATACAATTCTGTTGATCCACAAACGGGCGCTCATATACCAAATATTACGCCAGAGTCGTTCTTTTTTTCGATCAGCCATTTTTTTCATCGGCCATTTTTTCCCCGGCCATTTTTCCCCGGCCATTTTTTACCGGCCATTTTTCCCCCGGCCATTTTTTACCGGCCATTTTTTCCCCGGCCATTTTTTCCGCGGCCATTTTGTCCAACGGCCATTTATTCCGTCGGCCATTTTTTCCACAGCCTTTTTGGTCCGGCCATTTTGTCCCGGCCTTTTTGTCCTACGGCCATTTATTCCTAGATCCAATGCTTCCAATGGCGTGACTATAGTTTCTGCGTCGTTTTTCGGAGATGCTTGATCTGTAGACGAGGGGCTCGAACGCCTGCCACGCCTGCTTGGTGGAATTTCCGACCACTGGAAGACCGAGCGAGCAGCTGGGACCCTTTTCCTAGGGAGACCCCTGCTCAGTTGACGAGCAGCTGCATTCATAAGCCTCTGTCTCTTTATGGCATTTTCCTGTTCATTCTCGAAGTCGTCATCTTCTTCTTGCTCAGGACCCTTATCCCCAACTTCTTCCTCGATCGTACCGGTGTCGCTGACTTCATTGTCCGAGACAGCGAACTCGTCCCCACTGTCGTCGGAATTTGAATCGTTTTTATTTTTATTTTCTTTGTCGCCATCGAGCATCTCAACTAATGTCGAACTACTGCGTAGCGAATATCTTTTCCGTTGTGCCATCCTGCATAAAAAATTATTATTATTATTCTAAAATCATTAATATTAGTTAATATTTAATTTCAATAATATTCCACTCGATTATGGTCTGAGAAACACGATTTCAATATTAGAACAGATCTCACTGAATAAACGTTTTCACCACACTGGTGCAAATACGCACCTTTTCGACGTTCCGGTGCTTGTTCTTCGGAGACAAGTTTCCGACTGGCAACGCTGCTCTGCTCCATGGAAGCGTACACCCATAGACATATTTCCCGTGGAAGGGGAAAGACGTTAGGGCACGCAGGTAGAAAGTTCTAGACACTTGAAATTTTCGTGGGTGCACATTTGCACCAGTGTGGTGACTACGGGTTAAGAATACTTTTAATCCAAGACCTGAGATTCGAATTACGTATACCGAAATACAGAACGATTTTTTACTGGAAGTGAAAAAATAACGTTTGCAGTTTAGTGCAGTATGCCATGGTTGCTGCCAACATATTTTAATAAATATTATTCACATCATTACGCTCACTGAAAATTTTTGACTGTTTTTTTTCAATGATGCCCCGTCCGGATTACTCAACTTATGAGGCACATCTGCGGAATAAATTATTTAAAAATGAACCCCCTATATAGTAACTGTATATGGGGCATTCCAAACCAAACCGTGGGGTCATTACCCTCGGGTCCGCCGATTGTTGGATAATTTTATTTTTGACTTTGTTCTGACTCAAAATAGACCCTAATTTTTTTTCAGAATTTTTGCACCACTATTTAAGGTGATGGGCGCCGATTGTTGCATAAACTTGCATATAGTTATTTGCATAGTGTGCGCGCCTTCGCCACGTGCACAGTTTGATAGAGGTTTACTCAATCGAAATAATTATCGATTTGCGAAGTTAAGGTGGATTACTCAGGGAAATAATGATGAGGCGATGTTTTCGGTGAAATGGGCTTCGTACTCGTTGTTGAACTTTATTGAAAGCAATGATGCATATATTACGGCTACGGTTCTCGGAGTCGTATAACAAGAGTTTTTGATCGGCACGGCGGTTGTACTGAGACTGAACCATACGCGAGTGCTCGTTCGACCAGTGGTCAGCGGGGTTCACGTTCCTATCTACATGGAATTTCGGTAGAATTCGCGAGACGCTGCGGAAGTCGGTTGACGCGCGAAAAATCAAAACACATCTTCGAACCACGAGCCATGAATTGTGAAATGCGCGAACATTCCGCTCGCCTCGTCCGTGTGGACGAATGTAACCTCGGCGTGATGTACAAAGTATGTGACGCCGCCCGCCATGACACGATGCGAGGCTCGGGGACGTACATCTTGTTACTATTGCAACGCGATAACAGTAATTCTCATCAGAGATTATTAGAATGACTTAAAGCTTAACCTTATACTACTATATACACTATATACATTGGGTTGGTTTTTTTTTTTGTCGCTTCGTTGCACTTTTATCCGCACTTTCACTGAGAGCAGCGCACTAACGATCAAGAGTACATAAAGAACCCGACATTGTTTCGTTTCTAAATACTTAGTTTACTTAGTGGCTCTTATAACCATCACAGCGAACGATCGTCTCATTTTCGGCTAGTCGTTTGGGTCAGCGATAGAATCCGATGATTCCGGTTCATTGCAGTCGTCAAATGGGAGATCGCTGGATGAGGATGAGGACTCAGTGGTTAGGGATGAAGAGCGTTCGGGTTTGGTTTCGATTGGGAGTACGCAGACTTGGGTAATTGGTCGTTTCAACTTGGATTCTGCTGTTTTAACAGTCACCACTCGGACACGATCGTCAGGACCCGGATGACACTCGATGATTCGACCAAGAAGCCACTTCGAAGGTGGTAAGTTAGGGTTCCTAACCAGAACGAGATCGCCGATCTTCAGACTCGGTTCGTCTTTCGTCCATTTGTGGCGTGCTTGAAGGGTATGAATGTATTCTGTCGACCAGTGTTTCCAGAAATGCTCTAGAGTTGATCTAACGAGTTGCCATCGTGACAAACGATTTTCGTTTAGGTCGAGGACGGAGGGCTCGGGAATGCTAGTGAGCGGAGCGCCGATTAATAAATGTCCTGGAGTCAGGACAGCGAAATCGCAGGGATCGGTAGTCATAGGACCGATAGGTCGTGAGTTAAGGCAGGCATTAATTTGCGTCAGTAGTGTAGTTAATTCTTCGAAGGTTAACGTTCGAGATCCGAGTACTCGACGCAAATGATGTTTCGTGCACTTTACTCCTGCTTCCCATAACCCACCGAAGTGCGGAGCGCCAGGTGGTATAAAGTGCCATTTAACACTGTTCGTGGCCAATAAATTCGCGACGTCGCTGTCTCGCATAACCTTGCGAAATGCGTTTTGCAGTTCTTTGTCTGCACCTTGAAAAGTTGTGCCGTTGTCGCTGTATAAATCTGATGGTAGACCACGGCGGGAGCTGAAACGACGAAATGCGGCAAGAAAAGCTTCAGACGAGTAGTCGGAAACGAGTTATAGATGAACTGATCGTGTGGAAAGGCAGACAAACAAGGCAAGATATGCTTTGTGTGCTTTATGACCCCGTCCCTTTGCCGTGCGAACTTGAAACGGACCCGCATAGTCGAGACCCGTGTGTAGGAAAGGACGCGTTGGCGTCGTACGTGCTGCAGGCAAATTGCCCATAATTTGTTGTGGTATCGATGCACGTTCGCGAGTGCATTGGACACATTTATGAGTTATTTTTCGAATGAATGGACGATGACCAAGCAGCCAATAATCCTGCCGGAGCACGCTTGTTGTCAGTTGTGGGCCTCCGTGCAAAGAGCGGAAGTGAGCATGTTCCACAATCAATCTGCTAACACGATGCTTCGGCAGTACAATCGGATGCTTTTCGTTAAATGAGAGTGGTGATCGTTGCAGTCGACCACCAACTCGTATTATGTCATGTTCGTCGATAAACGGGTTTAACATACGAAGCGAAGAACGACGAGAGACTGGTGCTCCTTTTTTTAACAGCGCGAATTCCTCGCAGAATGCTTCGTGTTGTGCAACGCGTAGCCAGTACCGTTTTGCTGCGAGTATTTCGTCAGCGCTAAGTTGCAATTCGGTTGCGTTATTGATCTTGCGATATCTCGCGGCAATGCGCATACAATACGCAGTGACGCGAAGTAAGCGCGGCCAGGACGAGATTTCGTCACACAGGGTCCAGCGTAAAAGCTGTGTCGTTACTGTGTGCACTTGAAGAGTCGCTTGTTCTGTCAGGGATTCCGTTGACGGGAGAGTCGACGGTGGCCGCGGCCACAACTCTTTTTTGAGCTGTAGCCATTGTGGGCCCTGCCACCATAGGTGATGGGTATTAAGCTCGGTAGTAGAGATACCGCGAGACGCGCAATCAGCCGGGTTTTGATCCGTAGGTACGTGATTCCACATTACTTCCGGAATTCGCGATTGTATGTTAGCGACTCGGTTTGCGACGAATGTCGGCCATTCGGAGGGGTGTTGTTTTAGCCACGCTAGCACGACAGTTGAATCGGTCCATGCAAACGTAGAGCACGATGTCAGGTTCATCGTGTTGTGAACAAACTCGATTAACTTGGCAAGTAACGTTGCTGCGCATAATTCTAAACGCGGTATACTGACGGTTTTTATCGGAGCAACTTTGGACTTTGCGATTAACAAGTTCACATGAACGTTGTTCTCAGCATCGACGACTCGTAAGTAAATGACTGCGGCGTATGCGCGCATGGATGCGTCCGCGAATCCGTGAATCTGACATCGCATTTAGTTTGACTCAAGATGAACCCAACGCGAGAGTGAGAGGTTATGCCATTCGGGTAGACTGCGATGATACATGTTCCATTTATCAGCGAGACCTGGAGGGAGCTGGTCGTCCCAGTCTGCAGCTGCTATCCATAATTCTTGGATTAAGATTTTGGCCGTGATTACAACCGGAGAAAGCCAACCTAGTGGATCGAACAATTTCGCGGTCAATGATAACACGGATCGCTTTGTACCTTTAATCTGATCTGGGATTGATACGGTAAAGGAGAATGTGTCATTCTCGGGTATCCATCCGATGCCAAGAACTTTGACCGATTCTACCGAGTCGAACGATCGTAATTTCGTCGTTTCGCGATCTTGTTTAGGTATGCTTTCGAGGAGCGACGGATGGTTCGCCATCCATTTGCGCAACGTGAATCCACCCCGCGCTAACAGCTGTTCGAGATCTGCCTTAACCGCGTTTGCCGTTGCTGCGTCGTTCGCTCCGAACAACACATCATCGACATAGAAGTTATTACGGACAATAGACGCGGCTGTTGGAAAGTTGTCTTTTTCATCGTCGGCTAATTGTGTCAGTACCCGTATGGCTAGATACGGCGCTGAAGCTGTACCGTAAGTTACTGTGGTTAGTCGATACGGAGTAATTTCCTCGGAGGGCGATGAGCGCCATAGAATTTGTTGGTACCGAGTGTCATCCGGATCAACAAGGATCTGTCGATACATTTTTTTTATATCGGCGGTGAACGCGTATTGATGCATACGCCACTGTAAAATGATTGCAGTCAGATCGGATTGTAATTTGGGACCGACCATCAGATGGTCGTTGAGCGATGTGCCATTCGATGTTTTGCTCGACGCGTTGAAAACTACGCGAAGCTGGGTTGTGCTGCTTTGTTTCAGTACTGGATGATGAGGTAGGAAAACAGTGGGATTCGGATCGTGTTCGTTAGAGACCGTTGGAACCATGTGCCCGAGATCCCTGTATTCGTTCATGAAATCGCGGTATGGAGAAAGCAACTCGGGATTACGCGTAAATTTAGTTTCGAGCCTCAGTAGCCATTTTAACGCAATTCGATTGGACGCGCCTATAGCGATAGGCGGTGATTTTTTGAACGGCAGTTTAACGCAGTAACGTCCGTCCGAAAGACGACGATGGGTCGCTGTGAAGTGTTTTTCGCATTCTGTCTCTTGAGCTGTGAGAGGAGAGCACGCGGGAACCTCCTCGACTTCCCAAAACCGGCGGAGTTCCTGTGTTAACGGCGACTCTGAGAGGGTGATATGAGCGTTTAACAATGTGGTTGCCGCGTGCTCACCTGCCACCGTAGAGCCTGACAAGATCCAGCCGAGAGTAGTGTATTGAGCTATCGGAGAGCCTGGCGGACCGCGTCGTAATCCACCGCGGATGATATTCGCAAAGACGTCTGCGCCTAATATAAGTTGTATTGGTTCTGCACTGCTTGGGTCAGGGTCCGCGAGTTCGAGCCCTTTCAAGTGTGGCCAATCCATCACACTCGTTGTCTGGTGAGGTGTATACGATGTGAGTTTCTGGAAGACAATTGCGTCGCAATGGATGGAGGGACCAGCACGGTAACGAGGTTTGATCGTAAAGCGAATGCTCGAACGTCCGGTACCGACAGCGTTGCCTCCAAGTCAGGAGACTGGAGCTCGGATTTTTATTCGATTTGCTCTTAACGCTTGAGCGACCGACTCTGTCACAAAGCTAGACTGAGAACCCTGATCCAAGAGCAGCCTGATTATTGTTTCGCACCCGTGAGACGTTTCCAGCCGTGCCCAAGCAGTAGCAAGCATTACAGTATTTAATGATTTGATTTTTTCAGTAGCGTGATGCGCGACGGCAGAAGTAGACGGCAGTACGGTTGCTTTGCTTGCCTCAGAAGCTTTCGTCGTCGCAGCAACGTCTGACCGAGTATTCTTTTCATTCGATCCTCCGGGAGGAAGTGAAATCGTAACTTGTTCGGGTTTTCCCTGTTTTCTTTGGACGTTAAAATCATGCATCAACGTATGATGTTTTTTATTACAGTGGTGGCATGTATGCTTGCTTGGGCATTGCGGAGGTTTATGGCTTGATGACAAACAGTTGAAGCAAAGCCTCTTATCGCGAACTAATCTCTGTCTTTGTTCAACCGTTTTTTGTTTGAATTTCTCGCACCGATACAAGTTGTGTTCGCCGTCGCAATCACAACATTTAGCAGTAGTGGACAAATGGGACTTGATTGGAGTTCCTTCGGACTTATGGGATCCTCCTTGTTTACTGGCCTTCACGGAAGGTGCAATAGCTTCTAACGCACGAATGCGATAATCGAGAAAGTCGTTAAGTTTCGCGTAATCGGGATATTTATCATGATCTCCAATTCGCATTTCCCACTCTCGTCGCGAATTGGAATCGAGTTTACGAACCGTCATGAACGTCAAAATAACATCCCATGTGTCCACTGGCTGCTCTAAGTTCTCGAGTGCTCTGACAACCTCGTTTGTATCGTCTCGTAATGTTTTCAAATTTTGAATAGACTCGCTAGTAACTGCTGGAATTTCGAATAGTTTATTAAGTTGCGCATCGACAATATAACGCGTCTGATCGTACCGTTTTTTCAATGAATTCCAAGCTACTTGAAAATTGGCTTCTGTTATTGTAATGTTTTTTAACAAAGAGCTTGCTTCACCTTGAACGCTTACTTTCAAATAGTGTAATTTTTGTACGTTACTAATCGAGTCATTTTGGACGACCAGCGAGTCAAATAGATGGCGAAATGAAACCCAGTCGGTGTAAATACCTGTGAACGTCGGCATGGGAATACGAGGTAATGGTGTCGAATTCTTGTGTTGCGCGTCGTGGAGGGTAGTGTCACCTGCTGCGGTCACGTTCGCTTCAGGTGGAACGGTTCGAGCGGCGATAGCCTCGAGGAGATAATCGTTGAGGTCCCAGAAGATCTCTTCTGATTGAAGATGTGTATGCTTTGTGAAGTATTCCGTCGTCTGCTTGCTAGCGACGCTAATGCTTTTATTGAGCTGCACGTCGAGGTGTTTGCAGCGTTCCCAAGCTTGTTTAAGCTCGGTCTGGCGTGCTTGTAGTAGTGGTAGGGTGGATGCACCCTTGCCTTTCTTTTTGAGGTTACTGATGAGACGTTGCATCCCATGAACCGTTGACTCATAGTCATGTAGGAGTGCGTCAATCTCGTCCATGTTGTGTGTTGTGTGACTATATCGTAGTTACACTTAACTGGGCGGTTCCGACTGCGTGGATACCGATCGATTTGATGCTCGACACTGAGTCCCAATTATTTTCGCAACGCGGTTCGCGTGGATCACACGCGATGACAACAGACCCGATGTCGTGTTGTAAAGTCACATACACACGTGTACGGCTGTGTGAGTTGAAGCACTCATAGAACGGTAAGCCCCTACGCCGAACGCGAATATAGGATTCAACGGTCGGCCGGTGATTCGGTGAGACGAGGAAAGTACACAAACGCGTGAACGAATTTCAATATAATAAAGTTATCACTTGGGGAAAGTGGTTTCTCGAGCCGAACGGACGTTTTTTTTTTTTTTTTTTTTCAATGATTGACGAAGCAATGTAAACTTCGTCTATAACAGAAATCACACGTCCCACTCGGAGCGCTGCGCAAAAGGCGAGGAACGTATGCAAACGCGTGTACGAATTTCGATTTTTCGGTTTCTCGATCGATTGTACTTGCCCGTGTCTTACGACGATGAGTCTTAGAGAATTCCACGGACGCACATTAGACCGTTGTGTACAGTGCGACCAAGCCGCCGATATTCGCACGAGTGTGATCCCGTATATCGTACGCTCTTTGGAGCGAGCGAGACAGCGAACTCGAACAGCTTCGAATGCGTGACGTCACACCGGCTAACGGAGCACAGAATCAAAAAACCTCACTCTTCGTCGCTACAGCTTCTTTTTATTATGTTCACTTTATGAAATTCCCCTTTTTAATTTTCACACTTTACAACGCACACTTTGGCAGATGGTTTCCCTGGTTTAATCCGGCTCGAAGGACCAATAAATGTGCGCGCCTTCGACACGTGCACAGTTTGATAGAGGTTTACTCAATCGAAATAATTATCGATTTGCGAAGTTAAGGTGGATTACTCAGGGAAATAATGATGAGGCGATGTTTTCGGTGAAATGGGCTTCGTACTCGTTGTTGAACTTTATTGAAAGCAATGATGCATATATTACGGCTACGGTTCTCGGAGTCGTATAACAAGAGCTTTTGATCGGCACGGCGGTTGTACTGAGACTGAACCATACGCGAGTGCTCGTTCGACCAGTGGTCAGCGGGGTTCACGTTCCTATCTACATGGAATTTCGGTAGAATTCGCGAGACGCTGCGGAAGTCGGTTGACGCGCGAAAAATCAAAACACATCTTCGAACCACGAGCCATGAATTGTGAAATGCGCGAACACATAGAAAGAAATTATATAATGTGCATACGATTTTTTTTTTAACTTCGTTCAGACTACAAACGGACCCTAATTTTTTTTCACAATTTTCCCATCACTCCTTAAGGTGATGCGCGCGCATCGGAGTTGCAAAAATAAGAGTAAAC
Organism: Sussaba pulchella; assembly: GCA_963971145.1. Classification (NCBI taxonomy): domain Eukaryota; kingdom Metazoa; phylum Arthropoda; class Insecta; order Hymenoptera; family Ichneumonidae; genus Sussaba; species Sussaba pulchella. Next base: position 2,140,133 of record OZ020167.1, read on the forward strand.
CGACAAAACGGCCATTTTTAAAAATTTGATTTTTTTTCTACAAATGCTATGTTATAAAAGAATAGTTTTTTTTCCAATTTGGGAGTGGGACGCAGCTTGCTTGTATTTAAAAAAAATACTTTCTTTGTTTTTCAAATCTTTAAAATCGTAAAAAATTTCAATGATAAAAATCGTTACACGTGTGAAAAAAAAATCAAAAATAAAACATATCTTGAAAAATGTTGATATTTTTCATATTTCGTGAGGGGAGAGCACGTGACCGTCTCTGAGCACAGCAAAGTGAAAAATCGAGATACGAAATATGCAAAATATCAACATTTTTCAAGACACGTTATATTTTTGATTTTTGTTTCACATGTGTAATGATTTTCATAATTAGAAATTTTTACAATTTTAAAGATTTGAAAAAAAAAAGTTTTTTTTTAAATACAAGCAAGCTGCGTCCCACTCCCAAATTAGAAAAAAAATTATTATTTTATAACATAGCATTTGTAGAAAAAAAATCAAATTTTTAAAAATGGCCGTTTTGTCGGCTTACTCTTATCTTTGCAACTTCGATGCGCGCGCATGACCTTAAGGAGTGATGGGAAAATTGTGAAAAAAAATTAGGGTCTGTTTGTAGTCAGAACAAAGTTAAAAAAAAATCGTATGCAAATTATATAATTTCTTTCTATGCAAATAACTATATGCAAGTTTATGCAACAATCGGCGCCCATCACCTTAAAGAGTGGTGCAAAAATTCTGAAAAAAAAATTAGGGTCTATTTTGAGTCGGAACAAAGTCAAAAATAAAATTATGCAACAATCGGCGGACCCGAGGGAAATGACCCCACGGTTTGGTTTGGAATGCCCCATATATTTTCGATAGAGTTTTTATTTATGGATGTATGCGTGTGTGTGAGTGCGTTTGGAGTGAATCCGAAAATAAGAAAGTGTTTAAATGAAATTATATCGAATTATAAAATAAACGATGAAACTCTAACGTAAAATCTGAAAATATATATGGGGTATTCCATACGAACCGAACCCCCTTTTCAGCCGATTTTTTTTTATTCTCTCGAAATTGAAAGTAGTTGAAGTATGACGAGAAATAGTGGTTGACTCCAAATCTTAGGCCTCTAGGTTTATTTCTCACTATACTCCTGTAATTGGTATTTTTACTATTTTCGAAGGTTCCGAGGCGTGGTGAGTCTTAATTTCTGAATCAAATTGATATCGTCACGAGTGTTTTGGAACGGAATTTTCCTGTTCTTTCAGATAAAATTATGAGACCTCAGTATCAAAAATGTTTTCTTATCATTTGAGGCAAAAAAACACGAAGAACTTCATATCTGGAAAAGAATATTTTTTTTTTGGTCCCAATTTTTTGGAATATTCCCATGATTATTCTGAAGCTACTATATAAATTTCATGATGGAACTCAGAAATTTACGGTACCCAGAAATTTGGGAATATTATGAAAAATCAGAAATACCCGTATTTCTGTATTTCTGATTTTTCATAATATTCCTTAATATATAATAATAATTTTAATATATAATAATAATTTTAATATATAATAATAATTTTAATATATAATAATAATTTTAATATATAATAATAATTCTAATATATAATAATTGTTGAGTTAGCGAAGATATTTGTATTGGATCGGAGGAGGGGAAATAAGCTTTTTCACTGCAGTTAACTTTAAACAAAAAACTTAACAATTTATTCAAAATTCCGAACTGCGAAGCGAGAGTTGTCGCGGTAGATGGTGGCTTACGCCGTACAGAGGTGAGACTGGTCAGCGAGAGCAAAGCTTTCGCTCTCGAGGGTATTGCTGTGTGAATGTGTGTGTGTGTCGGTAAGAGTGTGAGAGTGGGTGTAAATTTGGTAAAAGTGTGAGCGTGTGTGAATTCGCGAGTGTTTCAACCGCGGGCCTATGGCGACATCTTTCGTCGGCGAGTTCGATTGTAATCTTACACATTCCGCCCGCCTCGTCGGAGGACGAAATTAATCTTTAATAGTTTATGGTCGTTGGATTCACTGGTCGTTGTCACTTTTTAGCAGTAAGCACAGCTTGACGATAGGTCGAGTGAACGATGACGTAGCTGTCTTCACGGTCGCGACGCGGATGTTCCCGTCATCTCCCGGGTGCACCTTGGTTACGCGAGCTAAGGGCCACTTAGTTGGCGGATATTGTTCGTTTTTTATTAGCACGAGATCACCTACTTGGAGAGAAAGTTGTCGTTGTTGCCACTTCGGCCGGGTTTGAAGCTGGTGAAGGTATTCAGATGACCAACGGTTCCAAAAGTGCCTCTGCATCTGTTGGATGTGCTGCCACCGTGATAAGCGAGATGGAGCTATGTCTGTAAGAGATGGTTCCGGCACAGCAGTGATGGGGCCACCTATGAGGAAGTGGGCTGGAGTGAGTGCAGACAAGTCCTCGGGATCGTCGGTAAGGGCTTGAAGCGGACGAGAGTTTAGGCAAGCTTCTACCTGAGATAGGAGTGTAGCCATTTCTTCGAAAGTTAGAGTACTTTCGCCGATGACTCTGCGGAGGTGGTGTTTTACCGATTTAACGGCCGCCTCCCAGAGTCCGCCGAAGTGCGGGGCCGACGGGGGGTTAAATTTCCACAAGGTTCCATCATTGGCAAGGAGGTTGGAGATTTTTTTTGATTGCGAAGACGTGGTAACAAAGAGAGCTCGCAATTCGGCGTCAGCTCCGGTGAAGTTGGTCCCGTTGTCGCTCGTTAGAGTGGCGCATTTGCCTCTCCGAGATATAAATCTGCGGAACGCAGCCAAGAAACTTTCTGTGGTGTAGTCCGAGACCGCTTCGAGGTGTACTGCACGCGTAGCGAAGCAGATAAAAACTACGATGTACGCCTTATAAGATTTGTGACCCCTTCCCTTGGCTGTACGGAGGAGGATGGGACCAGCGTAGTCGACGCCGGAGTGAAGAAAGGGTCGAGCTTGAGTGACTCGACTTTTAGGAAGGTGTCCCATGAGTTGTGTTGCTGTCGTAGCTCGAAATCGTGCACACATGAGACAGCGGTGTACTACGGCTTTCACAGCTGCGCGACCCCCAATCAGCCAGTAGCGTTGTCGAAGAGTGACGAGCATGAGCTGTATCCCGCCGTGCAGAGTTTGCTGGTGGCACTGAGTGATGAGGAGGCTCGAGAGAGGCGAATCGCGCGGAATAATGAATGGATGTTTTTCATCAGGATCTAGTTGGGAATTTTTAAGCCACCCTCCAACGCGAAGGAGGCCGTTTTCATCGAGAAACGGGTTCAGTGGGAGGAGCGGTCCTTTCGGAAGCGTAACACGCGACTGTAATTTTTGAATGTCGCTCTTGTAGTGTCGATTGTGCTCAATACGGATAAGGCGTTGCAGAGCATTTTCCAATTCAGATGGTAAAAGTGTCGGAGATAAGTCGTGCTCACCCTTTTTGGATGACGTGAAACGAAAACACCATGCAGTGATTCTTATGAGTTTTGTCAAGGTTCAATACCGAGTGAGAAGGTCAATCGGTTCCTCCCTTTCGACGGTACTCACGTGAGAAATGCACCGTTCTTCTGGAAGAGTTGTCGGTGATTCTGTCGAGAAAGACGGCCAGCTCAACGTGTCTTGAAGGAGCCAATCGGGTCCGCTCCACCACAAGGCGTGATTCTGGAGGTCGGACGCGAAAACTCCACGAGAAGCGCAGTCTGCCGGGTTGTGTTTTGATGCAACGTGGTGCCAGATGGCATCTGGCAGTGTGAGTTGGATGTTTGCTACGCGGTTTGCGACGTATGTTTTCCACCTCGCGGGGTGCTCGCGTATCCACGCTAGCGCTACCGTTGAGTCAGACCACAAGTGGACCGAACAGTCAAGAGCTAGGGTCTCGAGCACCGATTTTGACAGTTTTGTCGCGAGGTTGGCGGCGCTAAGTTGGAGGCGCGGGATTGAGATTTGTTTTACCGGAGCTACCTTTGTTTTCGCGGTTACGAGCACGACAGAAGTGCCTTCGTCACTCACGATTCGAAGGTATACTACTGCAGCATATGCGCGTTCTGATGCGTCCGCAAACCCATGTAACTCGACAACTTGTGACGTTGACTTAGTTTGAAGCCATCGAGGAATGCGGTAGCGTGATATTGCTGGAAGGTCTGAATAAATTCGATTCCAGTGTCGTGTTTGATCGTCAGGGAGATGGTCGTCCCAGTCGAGCTTCAGCAGCCATAGTGACTGCATGAAGATCTTTGCAAGTGTCGTGACTGGAGCGAGCCACCCGAGTGGGTCGAAGAGTTGCGCTATTCGAGAGAGAACGCTTCTTTTCGTCACAGCAAGCTGAATTTCGGAATCTTCCAGCTTGAAAAGAAAGCTATCACTGCTTGCTTGCCACGACAACCCTAGCATGTGATACGTTTCGGGTTGCCATACGATTGACGTAGCTGTAGCTGTGCATTCCGGTGAGAGGTTGTTGAGGAGTGTAGGGGCATTTGATGTCCACTTTCGGAGCGAAAAGCCGCCCGCCTTGAGGAGCTTAGTTATCTCACTTTGTTTGACTAGAGCGTCAGTTATGTTATCAGCTCCAGATAGGACGTCGTCGACGTAAACGTCGGTGAGGAGCGCTTTCGCTCCGATAGGATAACGTTCTCTCTCATCGTTAGCGAGTTGCTGAATGACTCGAATCGCGAGAAAAGGAGCACAAGTGACACCGTAAGTGACGGTACGAAGACGATACTTTTCGATGGTAGAAGAAGCGTTTGTTCTCCACAGTATTCTTTGAAAATCACGATCTTCTTCGTGTAGAAGTATTTGACGGTACATTTTCTCCATATCGGCGGAGAAAACGACCTTGTGTGTCCTCCAGCGGAGTAAGATATGGACGAGCTCCGGCAGGAGCTTCGGTCCGACATGAAGGTGCTCATTGAGCGACACTCCAGTCGAGGTTTTTTGAGATCCGTTGAAAACCACACGGAGCTTGGTCGTCGAACTAGATTCTCGTATGACCCCATGATGAGGAAGATAGTAGCATCCTTGAGGGCTGGGATCTTGCCGTGGGACGATTTCCATATGATGAAGTGCTTCGTACTCGGTCATAAAGGCGAGATACGACTCACGGAAGGGAGTGTCGCGAGAAAAGCGGCGCTCCATCCGTTGCAGCATGATCGTTGCCGGGGTGAGCGAGTCGCCGAGAGATTCGAGAGGTTTTTTGGTAGGCAAACGGACTACGTATTGACCATCGTTGTTACGCGAATGAGTAGCGAGAAAGTGACGTTCACATTCCGCATCCTCAGGAGACGGATTAATCGACAGAGGAGAAATTTCTTCTTGCTCCCAGAAGCGTTGGAGTGACGAGGAGAGGGAAGTATCGAGCGAAACTTGCATGCTAGCTAACGCCGAGCGACTACCTACTAGAGGCGCGATGCGCCCAGATATGATCCAGCCAAGTTGTGTGTTTTGGGCTACTGGAGAGTTCAAGGAGCCCTTTCGCACGCCGTCGAGGATTAGCTGTGCGTAAATGTCAGCGCCTAGGAGAAGCTCGATAGGTCGCGACGAAAGAAAGTCGGGATCAGCCAACGTAAGACCTTCGAGATGCGTCCACTTTTGAATAAGAGTTACGCTCGGAGGTTGATAAGCCGTGAGTTGTGGGATTACCAGAGTATTGACGTTACACATGAAACTCGAGCTGAATCGCGAGGAGATGCACAAGGAGACTGCACCTCGTGACGTCGTAGCCGCGCTGGCTCCGATGCCAGTTACGAGTACCGACGCGGATGAACGCGGAAGATTTAAGCGCTGGGCGAGGGACTCGGAGACGAATGTCGCCTCGGACCCTTGATCGATGAGAGCACGTACCAATATTTTAGTCGAATGTCGCGTAGAGACGTGAACTAAGGCAGTAGCAAGAAGTACGCGTGTTGGCGTAGCTTTTGTTGCGTTAGCGTTTAATGTTGAGAGTTGTGCCGTAGTCGAAGTCGATGCATTTTCGGCTGATTGCTTGTTATTAGCGGTAGTTGTAGGAGAGGGGGGCGATGCGTACGTTTCGTGTAACATCGTGTGATGCTTCCCCTTACAAGTTTGACAAGTTTTAGGAGAACGGCAATCGCGCGCGTAGTGATGACCCAAGCAGTTGAGACATAACTTATTTGAAATTACGAAAGCTTTTCGGTCGTCGGCTGATTTATTACGGAAATCTTCGCAAAACAATATAAAGTGTCCTTGCTGGCATATAGCACATTTTTGAGCTGTTGTTGTGCTGCTCGAAACGAGAGATTGGACTCTAGATTGTGGCGACGGAGGCGACGATTTTTTTGACGACCGTGGAGAGTTCGAGGATGAATTCTTAGAGATCGATAAGCTCTCTCGAGGTTTCATTACTCCTTCAAGAGCTTCGAGCGAGCAAATACGATTTTCAAGGAACCTTTGAAGCTCGTCGAAGGTCGGCGGATTTTTTTCCGAGCCGACAGATGCCTCCCATTCTCGCCGCGATTGTTTATCTAATTTTTGGACTGTCATGTAGACAATGAAATCACTGCAATCGTCGACTGGACGGTTTAAGGCACGTAGAGCACCGATCGCGTTGGCAGTTCCATTGTAGAGGGTTTTAAGCTCAGCTGAGGACTCCGACGTCATGGGCGATAGAGCGAAAAGAGTAGCGATTTGGGGGTTCGTAAGCAAGCGAGTGTTATCATAACGAGAGGAGAGAGTTTTCCAAGCGACCTTGAAATTATCAGCGGTCGAAGGGACGGAAGCGATGAGAGAAGAAGCTTCTTTCGATAAATTCGTTTTCAAATAATGCATGCGCTCGATATCCGTGAGGGGGGCGTCGATGACCATTGATTTAAAGAGATCGCGAAAATTGAGCCACTCCGTATAGTTTCCTGAAAATTTTGGAATATTGATCCGTGGCAACGACTGTCGAATGGGTGGAGCAATTTCTCCTTTCGGTTCTTCGCGAGGTCGATTCGTGAAGGAACGGAGAAGATCGAGAAGTCGTCCCTTTTGTTGCAGGAAAATTTCTTCTGTTGTTGAGAAGAAATCTTCAGAGAAGTACCTCATTTTATGATCTTCGTCCGAAGCCTCACTGTCGATTAAGTCGTGTTCGCTTTGGAATTGTTTCCATTTTTCGTCGAGATTCGCGAGTCGTGCTTCAACCACTCCTTGCGTTACATTCGCTTGCCCGAGCTTTTTTAAATTATCGTGTGTGCGCGAGATTTGTCCAGACAGCTCAGAATGTTTTTCGAGGCGAGCCTTCATGATTTAATTATGTCGAGGGAGGTGAGAGAAAACGCAAAAAATGATTAAGAATTATTACGGAATCGCCGAGAGCGAAGACGAGATCGAGATCCAAGAGGCAGCGTACAGCTGAGAGTTCACGTGAGAGAGCGAAATTCGAAAAGGCTCACAGAAATTCGCGACGTTCGCTGTATAACGCGTATGGGCTTGCCCTCGTATTCACAATAATGGAATATACTCACGTTATCGAAGTACGGACGAGATGTGTCCGAACGAAAGACTCGCGCTACCGCGACAGTGTGTAGTGGCGAGTCTGTGTGGTGTTGACGCCCGAGGGATTATCCCACACAGATACGCACACAATTCGCGGGGGCTCACCCGTGCAGCGGCGCGGAGCAGCGATGTGAGTCTACACTCGTACAGCGAAGTAATGAGCGCACTAACACCACTGCAATACGTATGTGTGTGATCGCGTTACGAGAACGTTCGATAACGATTTATTCGCACCTGTAATATATAGAGCACGTAGTCCCTTAGAGTCACAATGATTTCTGAGATTACAAAATGCACTTTTCAGATTTTCAGAGATTAAACCGCGGAGAGAAGAGAAGATTTTCTTTCAGATAAAGATTTTCGGAGCACGTGGTAGCACGTTCGCGCTCTCAGAGAAAAGTTTTCGTTAGCTTTTAGCGCGCTCGCTCCGATCCGGCTCGAAGGACCAAAATGTTGAGTTAGCGAAGATATTTGTATTGGATCGGAGGAGGGGAAATAAGCTTTTTTACTGCAGTTAACTTTAAACAAAAAACTTAACAATTTATTCAAAATTCCGAACTGCGAAGCGAGAGTTATCGCGGTAGATGGTGGCTTACGCCGTACAGAGGTGAGACTGGTCAGCGAGAGCGAAGCTTTCGCTCTCGAGGGTATTGCTGTGTGAATGTGTGTGTGTGTCGGTAAGAGTGTGAGAGTGGGTGTAAATTTGGGAAGAGTGTGAGAGTGTGTGAATTCGCGAGTGTTTCAACCGCGGGCCTATGGCGACATCTTTCGTCGGCGAGTTCGATTGTAATCTTACACAATAATAATTTTAATATTTAATAATAAATCTTACAAATTGTTCTTTAAAATTGAGTATTACTTCAAGCTTTTCAGGGTCAGGCCTGATACCCTCTGGCGACACTATAAATCCCAAAACGGAACCTTTTAAAAAAATAAACATTTACAATTTTAATGTACAGTCCTACCTCCCTATAAGCAACCAAAAGCCCCCCAAGGGGAAGAGTTTTGATTATGTATCGCATACCCCCACCAGGCGCGCGCTCCGAGCTCACTACCTGTGTCTGTCTCTTTCACTATTTTTGCATGCGAACCTCTCAACACGAAACATGCTCGAACAAGTTCCAACTTAGTACAGTACAACCCCGATTAAACGGGAGGGGGGGGGGGGGGGTCGGGGCCGAGAGGTCCACGGATAACTGAATCCACGGTTAATCCAAATTAAGGGTCACAACTTTTTATTTTGACTCCATAGTAAAATTTAAATTTAATCACATGGAGTTAACGAATATGTTTTGGCCGAGCACGGTACGCAAAATATATTATTGCGAGCAGAAACAACTCGGGCTGGCGATCAACTACTGACTGGCAAACGTCAGATTGTTATATACAATATGAGTTTGATAAATTTAGTATACATGGAGTATTTGATACATTGTAAGTTTGTATCAGGCCAAGCGCAGAGGCCGCAAGGGAATTTAGACGGGTATCGCGGGTCGCGCACGGGAGTCGCAGAGACGCACGGTTAATCCGCTCCCCGGATAACCCGACTCGATTAATCGGAGTTGTTCTGTATTCACATCCTCCATGCAAGAGGGTTTTCGACTGCGCGTGGATATTCATTTCGCGAATTTTTGTTTCACCTTAATATTCGATTCAATATTGTACTACCGTATCTGAATTACTATAAACTGTCTTAAAATGACCGAAACTGTAAAGAAGCGTAAAAGATCAGACTGTAGTACACAAGTTGAAGAAAATATTACAGAATCTGCGCCACAAGGTGATAACGCGATCAAAGAGCTGGATGTGGCAAAACGTAATAGATATACGTTTGAGCAAAAAAGGAAAATTTTGGGAGAGCGTAAAACCCTAAACTCTCGAGAACTGTGTCTAAAATACGGCATAAATAAAAGTGTTCTTAGCAAATGGAGATCAAATGACGAGTTTATAAAGAATGCCGCCGAAACGAGCTACACAAGAACAATGAAAAAAGTTTCCGAAACAAACGAACTCGACGCGGAATTATCCACGTGCCTTCCTGATTGTCGCTGCAAAGGAATTCCAGTTTTTTGGGCCAATGCTTTGCCGACAAGCACTCGTTAGAAACTCTCGAATCGGCGGACCAAAAAATTGCAAAGCAAGCCACGGGTGGCTAGAGAAATGGAAGAGACGAACCCATATAAAAAATTTAAAGGTCACAGGTAAGTCAAATCATTAATCTGAAATATAGGGAAGGAAAAAAATTGGAGCACCTAATCAAATTTTGTGTTAGTAAAAAACGTTTTCACTGTTTCTTTTTCTTTTTACTCATAATTGAGAAATATCTTCGTGTTTTATTCGATATTGCAAAGAAATGCGACTCTTTAATTTAAATGAGAAACTTGGCCTTCTTTTGCTTTATGTGTTTTATCTTATGAGGATCGTGTTTCGGCTTTTTTTAAATTGAATTTGCATTTATCAATTCTACTCTTTACTCAATCTAGCTTTTTACTTGATTCTGAATTTTCTTTAACTCTCTTTGCTCCGGTATCTCCTTTAAACAAAATAGAATTTTTTTTGAAATAAATGATGAATAAAACTATACTACATTGTTGAATAAAATTGTCCAATATATGATGATTCTTGCCTTATGGATTTGAAAGGCTAGAAGCTATCAGCCGATGAGGAAGCAGCTAATCTGTTTAAAGCAGAATTTGCCGAAATGGTGGCTGCAAAAAAACTTGAAAGGTCCCAAATTTTCAATAGGATCGAGGGTGGGCTGATGTATAAAAGTTCCCCGAAGAGGACATATGTTGCAGCCGATCAGTCACAAGCTCCCGGTGGAAAAAAACAGTTGGAATGGGTTACTATAGCCACGTGTTGTAATGCCGATGGCTCGTTCATCTTGCCTCTAATCGTGATCGGAAAATCAAAATTCCACGCTGTCCGAGAAGGAATTGCCTGAATGGTACCGCAGTCAGACAAACGCGTGGATGAATAAAGAGATTTTTGAAGAATGGTTCAAAGATGTTTTTGTCCTAAAAATGGACATTTTTTCAACTCTAAGAACTTGCCAAAGACGGCAGTACTTCTCGTCGACAATTGTCGATCTCATCAATACTTAAAATTAACGACATCGAAGAAAACTTTTTTCCGCCAAATGTCACCTCTCACATCCAGCCCATGGATCAAGGCATTATCCAAACTGTCAAATTAAACTACAAAATAGAGTGAGGTAAGCTATACAGCGAGCCCCGAGTCCACGAAGAGAGAACTAAACCATACGGTTGTCTCCCAGCCGACTCCCGATCTCTCGCCTACCCAGAGAGGTCCACCAAAGATGACATCGGCCCAGCTGCCACCACGACGAGGGCCGGGACGGCCCCGAAAACCTACCAGGGTCAGGAGACCCCTCGTTTGAACAACGTAGTCCAAACCCTTCCGGGCCAAGAGGCCCCGCACCTAGAAAAAAGAAGAAAAGAAGAGCCCCGATATTCCCTGCGATCGCGACAAATATTGTGAACGGTCTCCCCTTAAAAAACAAAAAAAACAAAAAAATAATAAGTAAACAAGTGAGCAATGAAAATAATTAAGTCAGTTGCCTTCAGCAACCATAGCATGTAAGTTTATACCATTTAAAAACCGAAATATCCTCCTATCCGGGGGTGGAATTGTTATACCCTGAAAACAGCAATAATTATATTTATATCGAATATTTAAGTTTTGAAACACACACTCGCATACACACCGATATGCTACCGTGCGGGTCGCTGGCACTGCGAGCGGCCGCACGCTGCAGCGCCTACCGCTGCGCCTACCGCAGGCTGGTACACGGCCAGCCGAGAGATGGGGAATGGCGCCTCTGTTTCTTGCAAGTGGCTGGCCACCCGCACGCCTATGTTGTGACGTTACCGCTACCGTTACATTCCCCGCGAGGGCAAAACAATAACACTTTACGGAACCTAGGGCGGTTAGGTTTTAAAAGAGCGAGCTGTGGCGGCTGACGGCAACCGGGGCGAGAGGGGGCAGCATCGGTATAGAGCGGGAGTTCGGAAAAGAACAAATCACAGGCGGGCAAGAGTCCGTGATTCAGTACGAAAAGAAGCGATCGGACGTGGAAAAGACATTCTGTTTTAGGAAGCTCCAGCTGACATCCAAGGATCCACCACAGCAGCCGTGGAAGGACAAGGACGCCCGAAGGACGAGCCAAGCCGAGCCGAGCGAGACACCGGAGTAACAGGGCTTCAGGAGGTACCAGGTGTTTTCCCTATACACCACGGCAGACTGTCGTGTTCTGACAACTGTCAGAAGTTGCCGAAATTCCCAGGAATACCCCATATAAATTGTGATAAGAGGTCCAAGTTGTACCTAAATGACACGGCAAGTAAAAAGCGATATAATCTCGTTTATAATTTAGTACGCTTATGCCACCCACCCATGTCAGGGGGCTAGCATAAAAGGGGGGTAAAGGGGGGATGGGGGGGGGGGGGGGGTAAGGTGCGAAATGAATTCTGAATTTACCGCGATAGGAAATACTCTAATTTGGGTATAGTGCTGTGAGAAATTGCGAGTACGTCGCGAGAGGTGGGGTCGACGGCCCACCACAGCGTAATCGTCGTATTCTCTGTGCTCTTTCTTCTTGGAACACCGCCGAGGCAACGCGTTGAACTTTGAATTCGTCGCCGCTGAAAGCCGAAGACGACCGCATGGTCGCTGAATCAAACTACAAAGATCGAAAATTCCTTCTTCATTGGACCCGGCCAGTTCGAGTAATAACAACACGAATTCTGGACGCAGCAAGGCAACGGAGTTAATAAACGAAGATTTCCGACCCAGGGGAAAAAGCCACCGACGAAAATACGAAGAGCGCTCTGAAAAGTCGAGATGAATAATTCCTCAAAATATTAAATCGTCACAATCAATTTAAACATGTATATTAGAGTGGTCCTTATATAGGCTTCGGACGAATTTTGTCCCACTCCCCCCCCCCCCCAGATTGGCTCCAAATGAATTAAAAAAATGTTCCCTTAATCGGCAGCCCGCCATCTTTAAAACTCATCCCCATAAAAATTTCGCGGCGGTCACCCCATAAAAAAAAAGTTACAGCCCCATAAAGCTCGCGTTTTTTAGGGAAAAAGGCAATAAATCTGAGCTCATTTTCACATTGTAGCTCTAAATTACATCGTAGCTCTACATTTTTTTAAAGGGGAAAAATGACCCCTGCTGGTAATGGCCAGTTTTAAAGATGGCGGGCTGCCAATTTGGGAAACTTTTTTTTTAATTATTTGGAGCTAATCTGCGGCGGGAGGGGGGGGGGGGGGGTCGGTGAGCGGGTCAAAACTCGTCCAAAGCCTACATAAGGACCACTCTAATGTATACAGGGTGAGGCACGCAAGGTGTGACAGAGCAATAGCACTCAAACTATTGATCATATCTGTTGGAATATATAAAGCTACTTTATTGCGTAGTTGAGTTTATAGTGCTCAAACGAAATCTGTTTTACCGATATAATAAGCGAATCAAAAAAGCATTCAAGCTTCTATTGAGCTTGACTAGTGCGTGCACGCTTCCGTTAAGCTCAGTCTGAACAGTTTGGACACTAACCACTGATGCGTGATAGAGTCGTGGTGAAATTCCCGTAATCGTTTCCAATCTCGAAGCGAATATTTATGTTAATCACAATTCCGAAGTGACAATTTTTCGTTCATTTAATAAAACAACTTTATGGGGTATTCCATACGAACTGAACCCCCTTTTCAGCCGATGTTTTTTATTCTCTCGAAATTGAAAGAAGTTGAAGTATGACAAGAAATAGTGGTTGACTCCAAATCTTAGGCGTCTAGGTTTATTTCTCACTGTACTTCTGTAATTGGTATTTTTACTACTTTCGAAGGTTTCGAGGCGTGGTGAGTCTTTATTTCCGAACTAAATTGATGTTGTCACGAATGTTTTGGAACGGAATTTTTCTGTTCTTTCAGATAAAATTATGAGACCTCAATATCAAGAATGTCTTCTTACGATTTGAGGCAAAAAAACACAAAAAACTTCATATCTGGAGAAGAATATTTTTTTTCTTGGTCCCAATTCTTCATAATATTCCCATGATTATTCTGAAGCTACTGTATAAATTTCATGATGGAACCCAAAAATTTACGGTACCCAGAAATATGGGAATATTATGAAAAGTCAGAAATACAGAAATACGGGTATTTCTGATTTTTCATAATATTCCCATATTTCTGGGTACCGTAAATTTTTGGGTTCCATCATGAAATTTATATAGTAGCTTCAGAATAATCATGGGAATATTACAAAAAATTGCGACCAAGAAAAAAATATTCTTTTCCAGATATGAAGTTTTTTGTGTTTTTTTGCCTCAAATCATAAAAAAAACATTTTTGATACTGCGGTCTCATAATTGTATCTGAAAGAACAGAATAATTCCGTTCCAAAACGCTCGTGACAACATTAATTTAATTCAGAAATAAAGACTCACCACGCCTCGAAACCTTCGAAAGTAGTAAAAATACCAATTACAGAAATATAGTGAGAAATAAACCTAGAGGCCTAAGATTTGAAGTCAACCACTATTTCTCGTCATACTTAAACTCCTTTCAATTTCGAGGGAATAAACAAACATTGGCTCAGAAGGGGGTTCGGTTCGTATAGTTCGTATATAATACCCCTTATACATTTATTTTTATGATTTAATACTTATTCTACAACAAAAGCATAACGTAACAATATCTAAAAATATTTCAGACAAAAAATTCAGTGTTCGAGAAGGCCGTCATACTGGACCACTCTATTTTTTTATCGGTGGAGGTGCTGAAGCTACGTCAGGTCAACTCCACTTTTTTAAATGCAACCATGTTTTTTTTTCGATGACATTATTACCGATTTCAAGACGAATTCAGCGACCTACAACACCAGGTCATTGTAGTTACGCAAAGTATGAAAAAAAATTGAAAAATCGAAACATATCTTAATAATCACTTTCAAAGGGTCCACTAATCTTGGTTTGGGTCTACCTAGGGAAGATGCTCGAAGTGATCACTCCCGACTTGTAAACATTTGTTTATGTCACGCTGCGCGTAAAAGTGCGGTTTTACGCACTTTGTGACATAAAAATTCGTACGATACTCGTACGAAAAATGTTTTCTGGACTCGTATGATTGCAACACTCGCCTTCGGCTCGTTCTGCAAATTCACACTCGTCAGAACATTTTTGTTCGTACTAGTATCATAATGTACTATTGATCGGTGTTTTTATTTCTTACGATACGAATGTTTCTTATCGGCAGCAAGCACGCATTTTCTGTTGACACATCAGTTAGTCACGCATTACCTTCTCATGTGAGTACATCGAATCGCGAAAATGAACGATTTTCAAGAATCTTTTAATATGTTAATGGTGCTGGTGGAATGCCGTAAACATTACAGAACTGCCCAAGCTTTGTATGCGGCTCGTTATCCAAATTGGTAACAAAAATTGTACATGGCTTTTAAGCGATTAGCTGACAGTTTTTACACCACAAATGTTGGCTGAAATTAGAGGCGGTCTTTTCACCGGCGAATTAACAAGTGCCTACAAGTCAAGGGTCATTACTTCGAGCATCTTCTGTAGGGGAACCGAAACCAAGATTAGTGCGTCCTTTGAAAGTAGGTAATTATTTTGACATGTTTCGATTTTTCGACTATTTGCACACTTTGCGTCACTAGAATGATCTTGTGTTGTAGGACGCTGAATTTGTCTCACAATCGATAATAATGTTATCGAAAAAAAAATACATGATTCCATTTACAAAAGTGGAGTTGACCTTGACGTAGCTTCAGGGCCTCCACCGATAAAAATATTGGGTGGTCCAGTATGACGGCCTTCTCGGACACTGAAACTTTTGTCTGAAACGTTTTTGGATATAATCAATAGTTTGAATGCTATTGCTCTGTCACACTTTATGTGCCTTACCCTGTATATTAGGGTCGTTCTTATTTGGCCTTAAAAAAAGTCCGACTCCCCACCTTCCAAATGATTTTAAAGCATGGAAAACGAATTTTCAAATTTTTTTCCAATTTTTAAATTTACCCTCTACTTTGCCTGAAGTCATTTAAAATTTTTTAAAATAATTTATATTATATTTTTGAGTTTACACGCCATATCGGTAACTCCCATTTTGATCTTAATTACTTGGATCGACTTTCAAAAATCCATCAGGTATATTAAATCGAAGAAAAAAAGATCTTGATTGAGGAGTTATGAAATCCCATTTTTGTTTTCTGCAAAAATGTTCCACATCATCCACATTCAATCGGAGTCGCTTCGGGAGATCGTCGTCAATCTCCTCAACAGGGTCTAACTGTGCGAAGAATTTTTTTTTTAACCTCCGGTGATAATGCATCATTAAAAAACGACATTGACGCTGCTTCTGGATTCAAATACCGAAGGTGGTTTGTAAACTTCTTTAGTGTCGTTTTTGACACGATTTCGTCGATAGACCTGTAGCTGCACAACTTCTTGACAGATCCTAAATCATGATTGGTGCCCTGGTCGCAATTGGACAGGTAAACCGAGCCTCCAAGTAAAGACTGACGATAAAAATAGACGTATCACGAACGACCTCTAGTTCTTCTCTCTTTATTTCGAACGAATCTCGAAACATGAAAATCGTGAGGCAGTATGTTCCTTTCGCCATCTACCGTGCATGATGGAAAGCGCCAGGAAAATGAAAAACAGTTTCATCTGATGGAATTATTCCGAGAAAAATCAGCGACAATTGAAGAAGCTCCTTGTAGTCGTCTCTCGGTTGGATTTCATTCAACGCATCTTGCGCGAACGAACTAATCTCATTTATTCTTTCAGGTTTGAATAATTGACGAACTATCGTGTCTTCAACTCCAATTATGTAGCTCTGTTGGTCAATACTTTTCCAATTGTTTCGAAACTTTAGGAAGAGAGAAACGTTCGGTCCAGTCGCACAGTGGTCGGAAATCACGAAATCGTGGCCAAAACCCTGATAAAAAATTTTTCGAGATGGGGACAATTGACCAGTCAGTCAGGTAGAGGACTAATGGGTGCGTTCCATTGTGAAAGGGAAAGCGTTTTGACCGTATACTTTCGTCGCTGCGTCAGTTGGAAGTTAGCCTTCGTGGAGAGTGTACGCATCGCGCGCTAAAGAAACGAAAACTACGGTTACTTCTAAACACAATAATTTTCACGTGAAGTGTTCGATTTTAATTCTGAGACATGGATACGACTTCTGGAGGTATGTAAGAAATATTTTTACATTAATAGAGCCCAAACTTAACGTGTAAATTATTGAAATGTAGTATAAGCTTCTGCATTAATAAAATTAAAGAACTTTTTTTTAACGAGTTCGCCGGTTAAACAAATCGATAAATCTAAACCATGGTTAATGACAAATTGAAAAATAATATTCGTTTTCTTCTTGTTTTCGTACGCTCTATACGATGAAGGTATTTATGATTATATTGCACCGATGTAACAATTATTTACTATAAATTAAAAATTAAAAGTTAAATAAAACAAAAAATATGAAATTTCTTTTATTTACGGTGCCGAATTCAAGGTAAGCAAAGTTTTCTTTGAAACGAATCCATGTTAATATTTTCTGTCTAATTTTTTTTTAAGAAATTCAATTATTGTGGTTATTCGTTTGTTAAAATCATTTACATTTTTCGTCCATTCGAAAGTGTAATAGATGGAAAACAAATCTCCGTAGTTTACAAGTTGGCGTTCACTATGATAGATGGTAAAGTTTGCAACGCTGTATCGACGTAATCTGCAATCGACGAAATCTGCTGAACGGTGCTATTTGTGTGGAACAACCAGCAAAGATTTCAATGATATCGACGTTATATTGTAAAAGAAGGTCAATAAAACAAATTTGAAGTTCGGATTGTCGACACTGCATGCGTGGATAGGGTGCTTCGAGTATTGCTTACATTTGTCTTACAAACTCGGCATTAAAAAATGGCAAGCTCGAAGCGCCGAAAAAAAAAAATTACGGGAGAACGCAAGAGGATAATTCAAGAAGGATTCAAGAGCCGATTTGGTCTAGCCATTGATCGTCCAAAGCCTGGATACGGCAGCAGCAATGATGGCAACACACCTCGGCAATTTTTTGAGAATTCGACGGTTTCTGCTTCGATAACCGGGGTCAACGAAGAAGTAATTTAACGCTTCTACGTCATCCTACAAGTTATTTCGTGTGGCCACAAGATAAACTGTAAAAAATTTGAACAGTATGATATTGAAACGGCAAGAAAGAACGTTTAATTATACCCTTGGTACCACATGCCTACTTCGGTGCACAAGCTATTAATTCACGGTCCACTGATAATAACTCATGCACTATTACCAATCGGCCAATTATCCGAAGATGCTCGGAAAGCTCGAAACAAAGACATTAAACGATATCGAGAAGACTTTTCGTGAAAGTGTTCGAGGGTAAACAATGGAAGATGTTTTCAATCGGCTCTTAGTCACTTCTGATCCGTATATCTCCAGTATACGAAAACTACCTCAGAAAAAACTGAAGAGTTTGTCGCCAGAAGCTGTAGCGATGTTACTCGCTCTTACAGTCACTGCTGCAGCAGACCAATTTAGCGCTACCATTGAAATCGAACCTGACCTTACGACAGATACGAGCTCGGACGATGATTCAGACTCCAACTCCGATACTTATTTTGATTAAAAATAAAATCGTCATCTCCTTTTCACTATGTCGGGATCATTCCGGAATGTATTTTGAAAATAAAGCTATTTATTGCGAAAAATGCACTGCTCACAATTATTTTATTATGAATATTATATTTCATATTATATCTCATCTCGCGTAATCAATTTGTATTATACAATCATTTTCTGAATCACAACAGTTACTTGTTGACCTCTATTTAACAGGATACTCGACATATTTATGATATTTTGTGTCACGAATAAAGATAGTATACAAAGAAATGGTGACCAAATGGCAATGACAAACTGTTACAAGCAATAATAATTGTCGCAATATTCAATAAATGTTGTCATAATAAATTGGATACTTTCCTACGCGCATCAGTAGCTGTAATAAGGAACCGTGAAAAACCCTGTCTAATCACTTTTATCGAAATGAGATTTTTTCACCTCGGCTATTTTGTTTACAACAATATGGATTTCGGATTCGTAATCAGCGACCTTGAAAACCCACATGTACTAATTTTTGTGAAGACCTGACACGTTTTCAACATCCATGCCCGTCATATTGGATCGGCCATTTTGTTTACAACAATTTGGATTTTGGATTCGTAATCAGCGACCTTGAAAACCCGCATATACCAATTTTTGTCAAGATCTGACACCGTTTCAACATCCATGCCCGCCATATTGGATCGGCCATTTTGTTTACTATAATTTGGATTTCGGATTCGTAATCAGCGACCTTCGGAACCCCTGTACACTAATTTTTATCCCGATCAGAGGTCATTTTATCTCCCAAATTTGATGCTGTTGTATCCCAATAAAGTGCTTCTATAAAAGATTCAATCCCCCGATCTAGAAGAACTTCGTATACGGCATTCGCTTGTGTCAAACCTGTACTGTCTGATGTCTTTGGAACGCCATGAAGTCTTTGTGTCCCATCATTTGACACGACGACAGGTATCCTGTCGACCATTTCTTTTTGCAGCATATCATGTAATAATTCGCTATCCCAGTGTAGTACGAGTAAATTCAATTCGTTTTCTTGAAAATGATCCTTGATTTTTTTGCATTAAGCCTCTCGCACTTTTTGTCGATATCTCCGGATTGACGATCGATTGACGGTCAGAGTTGTAAGATCAACACCTAATGCTTCCGCGGTGGCACTGACAAGGGGAACAGCGTCACTGTCACTTACCCTGCATTTGTCGAGAGCAGCAACAACTTTGTAGTCATCAAAAATGTTAGTAGTTCCATGTGATCTTTTGAAGGAGCTGGACCATCGTTTTCGCCATCGAGAAAAAACTCGGAGTAACTGCCGAAACTCCATTGACTGCAAGGCTGGGAAGGCCCTTCGTCGACTCTCTCAAGTTCTTCAAACGCATCAAGAAAAATGGCATAATTTTATATAAGGATTACAGCTTCAAATTTAGATATCATAATTGTAGTGTACTCAATAAATATTCGATCAGTACTACTTACCTGCTAAGGCCATTTCCATTTATGCATTTTTGGTTCTTTCTAAATGATTCTTAATGTCAGTGATACAGCCATCGCGAGAATTTCCACACTGATTTTTGTCAAAATCTTTTATTTTTTTATCGACTTGGTCAAGAATATCGACCTGCGCGATATCGAATAATTTGTCGAGATCAGACGAAAATTCTTCTTCTTTTGCGATATTATGTTCCTTCCCAGCATTTTTCTGCAGGTTTCTCCACTTATCGTAAAAGTTCAACAATTTGTCTATGCATCGACAGTCTGATTGCATTGGTAAGCGAGCCCTTCTCCAAAACGTGTGAACGTCTCTTATAACCTCCAAAGCACTAATTCGTCAGCTTTTTCGCCTATTAATAACCTGGGTATAATATTATAGTGCCTGAAGTACCTGTTGTTTGGAAGGTAATTCATCTCCACAAATTGGCGATTTGACATCCCCAATTAACCAGTAGGTTTGTTGTGTTGTGGAACTTGACGCCATTTTATCGCAAGATAGTCAAATCACTGAATGTATTTTTTTCGCGATAAAACTATATAGTCCAAGCCACAGTCTTACATACAAGACTCAAACCTCCTCCAAATTTCCGGTGGTGGGGAAAGGTCGAATAATTAAGAAAATGTTGTCCGACCCACGATGAAAACGCGCTGTTTCGAGCATGCGCGCGTAGCTCATGCACGAAACGACGCCCGTAGCACATGCGCGGAACGGCGCGTTTTGAACGGGGGTCGGACAAAAAAAAATGTAATAATCCGATCTTCCCCCGGATAAAGATTTAATATGTCATAGACATCACTGAGGTTCTATACTGGGAAAATCAATGAACCTGAAATTTGGACATAACTTACAAAAATAATTTTTTTCTTCAATAATTTTTTTCGCTAACTTCAAATCTTTGTACATACACAAAACTTTTTGCGGTACTTTCGAAAGTCATTTTTGGCGATATACATTTTTCATAGATCTCTTCACCGGCTGCGTGACACCCAAAAAAATTCTATGTCGATTTTTATTTCATTTTTTTAGGTTATGTTTGCCGGACAGCTGCCGACATTTTTCGGTGTTTTTGTGGTAATAGTTTTTTACAATATATAATTTTTTCAGATTTTTCCGATTTTTTTCGTTAGAATCGGAAATATGACATAAGTGTTTTCAAAAACTTTCAAATGAATTCAGTCAAAGCAAGGAGTAAATTTAAAAATCGGAAAAAAATATAAAAATTCTTTTTTCATGGTCTAGAATCATGTAGCAGGTGGGAAGCAGGAATTTTTTTTAAGGACCACCCTAGTATATATATTAAACTATATCTAAATATACAGGGTGTCCCATTAACTATTAGGACCTCAGATATCTTCGAAACTACTAGGTTCACAGAACTATTTGCCGAATCAAAATTGCACAGCACGAAAGGGGTCATCCAATGATACCAAAGTGCCTACTCCCACCCCCACCCCCAGCCCAGGGGGTGGGGCAACTTTAAAATCTTGAATGGGAACCCCCATTTTTTATTGCAGATTCGGATTTCCCATAAAAAAATACGTAACTTTTATTTCAAATTTTTTTTTCGATTCGTGATAGATGGCGCTGTAATCGCAAAGAAATTCCCGAAAGTACAGAAAGGCGATAATACTTACAGTTTCGGTGGTAAATCAAATTACTACGTTCATAGTAAACACAGTAGCACGGTAGTGTGTGTTTATGTACACATTTCTTCGACAGGTACAGAAAGTACAGAAAGATGATAATACGTACGGCTTACTTCACTGAAAATAAACACTGTTTCAAGGACACTTTAAATAGTTTGCAGGATAAGATAAACATGATACGATTAGTATCGATAAATCGGTCCATCGAGTGCAATGTATCCGTTTGAAGAGCAAGTCGATATGCTTCTCATTTATGGCGAATGCCAACAAAATTCTGTGAGGGCAAAAACCTTGTATGGTGAACGATATCCGCGTCGGTCTCAGCCTTCGTGTCAAACATTTAAAAACGTGTGTGATAAACTTAGGCAAACCGGTAGCTTAAGTGTCCGAAGTAGTGTACGCCAGAAACGCGTAACGAATAAAGAAATAAAAATCGGTGTGCTCGCAAGTGTGTTTCGAGATTCTCACATTAGTTTGCGACAAATTCAAAAAGAAACTGCCATTTCCAGGACCAGCGTACACCGCATTCGGCACCGTCACCAATATCACCCGTACCATGTTAGTCTTCACCAAGAATTGCATGGGAACGACTTCATGAATCGCATAGAGTTTTGTCGAACGGTTCAACGTCAGATTCAACACAATGAGTCATTTCATAATACCGTTTTATTTACTGATGAGGCAACATTCACAAATCATGGGAACGTTAATTTGCAAAACATGCATTTCTGGGCAACGGAAAATCCACATTGGCTGCGGCAGGTTGAACACCAGAGGCAATGGTCTGTGAATGTATGGTGCGGAATCATAGGTGCTAAAATTATTGGTCCTTTTTTTATCAATGGAAATTTGAATGGCAACACCTACAGTAATTTTATCAAAGATACATTGGGACCTTTGATAGAAGAGGTGCCTTTATTTACACGACAAGCCATGCGGTATCAACATGATGGATATCCAGCACATTATTCATTCGTTGCACGAAGGCAACTAGAAATAAAATTTCGAAATCGTTGGATTGGACGCGGCGGTCCAATATCGTGGCCAGCTCGTTCCCCAGACTTAACGCCTTTAGACTTCTTTCTATGGGGAACATTAAAAGATAACGTTCACAAGGAAGTACCAACTACACGTGAAGATATGCAACAAAGATTAATTACAGCCTGTGCATCAATAAGTTCCGACGCTGTAAAACTTGCAGGTCAATCAATCGAAAAAAGAATTCAATGTTGCATTGATACTAATGGTCGTCATTTCGAACACTTACTATGAACGTAGTAATTTGATTTACCACCGAAACTGTAAGTATTATCGCCTTTCTGTACTTTCGGGGATTTTTTTGCGATTACAGCGCCATCTATCACGAATCGAAAAAAAAAATTTGAAATAAAAGTTACGTATTTTTTTATGGGGAATCCGAGTCTGCAATAAAAAATAGGGGTTCCTATTTAAGATTTTAAAGTTGCCCCATCCCCCTGGGCTGGGGGTGGGGGTGGGAGTAGGCACTTTGGTATCATCGGATGGCCCCTTTTGTGCTGTACAATTTTGATTCAGCAAATAGTTCTGTAAACCTAGTAGTTTCGAAGATATCTGAGGTCCTAATAGTTATTGGGACCCCCTGTATATAGGCTGGGTTATATTAGGCTGTGTTGATTTTTTTTTTAAATTTTTTTTTCGACGAGTAGTTGAAAATCTATAGATAGTACCATCAAATGCCCAGAAAAAAATTGGCAGCTTAATAACATTTTTTCTTAAGGTTGCTTATCGCATATTTCGTTTTCCCATTTGATTTACCTGGGATGGCCTTAACGTTTTCATTCAACTAAGGATAACTCCGTGAGTTTTATAGCTACGTCGGTCCAGTAAGTCTCACTTCGAAGCTCTTTAAAATCCGCTTAAACGGCTTCAATTAATCCTGAATCCGATCGCAACCTCTGTCGATAATCGTGTCGGTACTGGAAAAAAATAATACAAGAACCCAAATATTCGAATAATACAAGTGGTTTATCGAATTTCGTTTCTTATGAGTTAAACATCGATCGGATATCTGTATTATTCTTAAATTCGAAGAATAATGCAAAATTTCACGGTCATTTGGAGTATAAATGACAATATATAACAAAATGACACTGAAAAAATTAAAAAATTGTGTTCCATTGTTAGTGATCACCGCAAAAAATTTCCTAACAGCAATTTGCAAGCTTTCGAATAAAAAAGTGAAATAAAAATTATTTATAATTTTCAAACATGACTTCTTATTATTTATTTCGACATCTGAACTTCGAAACATGTCTCAAGAACCATTACCTCCGAATACTGCGATTAATATTTTAATAAATGACGAATTAATTTTTCCAGTATCATTTTGTTATATATTGTCATTTATACTCCAAATGACAGTGAAAATTTGCATTATTCTTCGATCCTAAGAATAATACCGATATACGATCGAAGTTTAACCCAAACGGAACAAAATTCGATAAACCACTTGTATTATTCGAATATTTGGGTTCTTGTATTATTTTTTTCCAGTACCGACACGATTATCGACAGCGGTTGCAATCGGATTCAGGATTTTTTGGAGCCGTTTTAAGCAAGTTTCGAGGAGCTTCAAAATGAGCTTTACTGGACCAACGTTGCTATAAAACTCACGGAGTTATCTTTAGTTAAATGAAAACGTACAGGTCTCCTCATGTTAATCAAATGGGAAAACGAAATATACGATGAGCGACCTTAACAAAAAAAGTTATTAAGCTGCCAATTTTATTCTGGGCATTTGATGGTACTATCTATAGATTTTTTTTACTACCCGTCGAAAAAGAAAAAAAATGAACACAGTCTTATATATATGGGGCATTCCATAGCAAACCGCATAGTGGCGTACCCTTGACTCAACATTTTTGCCCCACAATTTTTCACTTTCACATACATCGAAAGTGAAGAGAGACCCCATGTAGGAAACGCCAAGACTCAATTCCCGGCCGAGCCTTGGCCCGTGCTTGGGTCACGACACTCGGCCGATTATACGTAATCAGTGCTGGGCCGTTAATGGTTGAGTCTCAAAAGCCGTACCTCCCCGAGGACTTACGGTTGCCAATACTGGTGCAATACTGGGCCATTTCCATGTAGCCAGTACCGAGACTTACAACATGGCCGAGAATTGGCCAGTACTTGGCTCCCGATAATCGGTCAAGTATAGGTAACCAGTACAGAGCCAATACTGGGTAAGTCCTGAAACCCGTATCTCTTCAAGGATGTACGGTTGCTGTTACTGACCCAATACATATATGTCGACGCGACGATATCGTTAAGAATTTTCTCGATCGTGCAAGTGGCAAGTATAGCGACCGATGATGCACCGCGTATGTATAGCCCGTAACTATTTACCCTTAATTTGTCATTTAATTGATTAAAATAAAATAATTTTAATATTAAATAATGAACAATATTTTTCGAAAATTTTTTGGAAAACGAAATATTCAGCAGTAATAAAAAAAAATAACAGAATAAACAGTGTTTACAAAAAAGAATACAATACTTATAGAAAAACGTGTTAAAAGATATTTCTAGAAAATCATAGTAAACCGTGTCGAAAATAATTCGAACATAATAATCGGAAAAACGTGTTGAGAAGTAATTAAAAAAAATTATTAAAAAATGACTTTCAAAAAATGAACTAAAAAAAATCGTTCTAATAATTAAAAAAATTAAAGGCTCACCGTTTTTTGTGAAAAATTGTAATTCAACGCCAATAGAAAATTGCGGACGCAACCCGTTAATCGGCTATCTGGGACTCAAATCGAGCATCAAAATAAAAATAAAAAACGACGTTTCGCTTGTTCGGTCTCCGCCATAACGCCAAGAAAAACATCGCTATTGGCGCTCGCTAAGGTGCGAAAAAGAACGAGAAAAACATATCGCACAACGCCCTACGCGTAAGCGCCCGTTCTCTCTCAGCAATTCGTTCTCTCTCACGGACTCATGGCGGCTCGCGTGGTAACGCGTTGCAGCTACAATGTTCGGCGTAGCTACGACCACCGCCCCCCCTGGCTCAAAGACTTCCTCGGCGTTCGCGAAGCCAGCATGTAAATAAACAAAAAGTCGTTCTTTGTTGACGCTTTTGGACGGTACCGTTTGAAAAATATACGGAAAAAAGAGTACCGCCCCTCTTAATTCCGCAACTGCTGGGCCTAAAATAGAAAAAACAAATTGGTCCATCCTGACGACTTGCTCGAAGATCACCGGAACATTATAACGAAGGTGTTATAGATTTCTAGAAATCAGGATTTCTAGAATAATTCTAGGTGTTATAGATTTCTAGAAATCAATCCTACAAATTTATTCTTCCGTTCCAGTCTATCCGCTTGCCCTATCTTTTTTCGACTCTGTTGTGCTCTCGCTGTCTCTCTCTTACTCGCGCTCATTGCGGCGGCTCGAACCCACTCTACCCACGGACCGTGCGTAGCGCGAACCACGAAGCCAGCCACACACACACACACGCACGCAAGGATGCACACACACACGCACGGACGCACTCCGCGCGAGGGGGGGGGGGGGGCAGAGGCACGCACGGACCCACACCCATTCCATGATACCTCTGATGGGTTGATAATTCTCGTAACTGCTATCTCAGATGTACCTAATAGGAAAGAAAAGTAAAGCTATTTCATATAGTCAGATTGGTCTAGTGGTTAAAGCGTTAGGTAGTTAGGTAGTTGCGTAGCTTAGGTAGGTAGGTAGTCCCGTCGGTCGCAGGTTCGAATCCCGTTACTGCCACTTCGCGAAAAAAAAAGGAAATTTCTGAACGTTTTTTTTTTTTTTTATATTTGTCGAATTATTTATTAAATATCACCGTATAAAGTCTTGAGGCAAAAATATTTACCCTGATAAAAATAATTAATTTTTATATTAATTATTTTTCGGTAGACGCGTAGTAGCGGCTATAGCAATGGGCCAAGACCGACCGCCATCGCTGGGGCAAGACCGACCGCCAGTGTCGGTCCCAAGTCATCATCCCAGCAGTTCTCCAATGCTGGACCAACGAAGGCTGTCAGTATTGCGCCAGCATTGGAGTGTGCGTTGCCATCAAAGGCCCAGCACTCGCCCGAGTTTCGAACCCTACATGGGACGTGTTGCGGGGTTTGCCGTTTTTAGCGCCCGCTATTGAAAGGCAGTAGAATGAAGGTTTTCAATTATTGACCATATTTCGTATTTCAAATCAATATATCTCAACAACCGCCGATGATAATGAAAAAAACCAAGTAAGCTTTTTTTTTGTTTTTACACGGTCTATGCGATGAAAATGAGTAAACTTACGTTGCACCGTTTGAACTATTATTAATTAACAATTAATCGACTAAACATTCAATATCTCAAAAAATACCTATTTTATTTTTTCTATATTTTTTTCTCTTAACTCTTTAAATAGAAAAAAAAACGATTAAGACCACCCTCAACTTGGCTTTCGGCTTAGTTTAGACGTTACAGCTTTTTTGTCATGAAAAACACGTTTAATTTGATTAATTTCATGACAAAAAAAGATGTAACTTCTAAACTAAGCTGATAGCCAGGTTGAAGGTGGTCTCAATCGTTTTGTTTGTATTCAGAGAGTTCAGAGAAAAAAAATAAAAAAACAACATAGGTATTTTTTGAGATATTTGATGTTTAGTCGATTAATTGTATATTAATAATAGTTTAAACGTTGCAACATAATTGTTCCCCATTCCATCGCATAGACCGCATAAAAACAAAAGAAAAAGCTTTCTTGGTTTTTTTTAACTATCATTGGCGGTTGTTGAGATATATTGATTTGAAATACGAAATATCGTAAATGATTAAAAACCTTCATTTTCCTGCATCTCAATAGTAGGCACTAGAAACGACAAACCCCGAAACACGTGTCTCTCCATTTTCGATGTATATCGATATAAAAAATCGTGGGTCAAAAATGCTGAGTCGACGTTACGCAGCTTCCGGTTTCCCCGTGGAATCTCCCATATACACTCCAGGCCATATGTTTGGGTACACTTCACGAAATTCCGAGCCGCACTAAAAGTTCGATAACTAAGTGAAAAATGAAGATAATGGAATTTTCAAAGCGGCATTCTAAAAGAGACATATAAGGCTTGATTTTGCTACCTCCGAAAAACGTTTGCGATTTTTTTTGAGCACGGTACACCGGTTTGAAAATGGCAATTTTTCGACTTTTTTTTGGCTGTGCTCAATCTGTTGCAAAGCTTCTAGAGATTTTTTTCGTCAATTTTGTTTGGAGTATCCTTGAAACGGTAACCAATAGCTTCAATTTAATTTTTTAGAAAACTTCGTGCGACTTTTTTTGAGGGAGTTATGATTGTTTTTACCTAAAAACGACCATTTTCAAAAAAGGCAGCGCAACTAAAAAACTTTGAGGTTGAAATAAAATTGTTAAGAGGGGAAAAAGTTGCGGACAATCATGCTAAATCGACTACAATTTTTTTAAAATTTTCCTTCGACATTTTTTTTTCACTATTTCGGGTCGAACCTCTAATAATTTAAGCGGCTCAAACTCGTAGAATATTGAGTTCGGGCGCAATTATCGCGGGAGAAAATCTTCCTATTTGAACATTTTGAGCTTTTTATAATGTTTTCAAAATTTTTTTGCCATATTTTTTTTGGTCGAAATTTGAAAAATTGTAAAAAAAAACGGGAAAGAAAAACAAATTCATATTAATTTTTTTATTTTATTTAAACGAATTTCTCGTCGAAAAAGCCGCCTTTTGCTTTCAGCACCGCATCAACGAGTCGCGGCATTCTGTCGATAAGTTTATCGATCTCTGTCTGCTCCAGGGAACACCGTACCTCTTGCAATTTACTCCACAAATCTTCGGCGGATGTGGGACAGGTCTTCCGTATTTTCCGATCGAGCTGTTCCCAAAGCAGTTCGATCGGATTCAGATCTGGCGATTGTGGTGGCCACACCATGTTTACAATTACGCGATTTTTTGCCTTATTCTCCAAATATTGTTTGCAGATGCGAGAGGTATGCTTCGGATCATTATCCTGCCGCATGTCGAAGCCCGGACCGATCGTTCGGAGACCAGACGGAATCGCGTGGTTCACGAGAATTCTATTATAATTTTCTTTTCTCATGATACCGTTGACTTTAATAAAATCTCCGACACCATGGCCAGAGAAGCATCCCCATACCATGATGGATCCGCCGCCGTGTTTGACGGAGGGCGCTAAACACTGCAGTGCCATTTTCTCTTCCAAAAATCAAAAACTTGGACTCGTCTGTCCAGAGCACATTTCGCCATTGATTAGCCGTCCATTTTTTGTGTTCCAGAGCCCAGGCATAGCGTTTTTTTTTGTTTACCGGACGCAACAACGGTTTCTTTACTGCGACGCAGCCTCTGAGTCCAGCGCTAATGAGACGACGTTTTACTGTAGTTAGTGATACCGGAGATATTCTGTTTTCGTTGAATTGTGCCCGGATTTCACTCGCCGATAATTGTCTATTTTTTTTGCTCGTGACAACAATATTTTTGTCGTCCGATTTTGTTGTTGATTTTAGCCGTCCTGTACGATGACGATCGACGTAAGATCCGGTCTTTTTGAACCGGGCGATCGTCGTTTGCACGCTATTCAAAAAAATGCTGATTTTCTTGGCAGTTCGCCTGTATGATAAACCACTATCACGCAACGCGATAACAGCTCCGCGTTTAAAAGGCTCAAAATGTTTAAACAAGAAGATTTTCTCCCGTGATAATTGAACTCGAACTCATTATTCTACGAATTTTAGCCGCTTAAACTATTAGAGGCTCGACCGAAAATAGTGAAAAAAAAAATGTCGAAGGAAAATTTTGAAAAAATTCCAGTCGATTCAGCATGATTGTCCGCAACTTTTTTTCTTTTTAACAATTTTATTTCAACCTCAAAGTTTTTTAGTTGCGCTGCCTTTT
This sequence comes from Sussaba pulchella, assembly GCA_963971145.1. Taxonomy (NCBI): domain Eukaryota; kingdom Metazoa; phylum Arthropoda; class Insecta; order Hymenoptera; family Ichneumonidae; genus Sussaba; species Sussaba pulchella. Next base: position 2,169,376 of record OZ020167.1, read on the forward strand.
TTGAAAATGGTCGTTTTTAGGTAAAAACAATCATAACTCCCTCAAAAAAAATCGCACAAAGTTTTCTAAAGAATAAAATTGAAGCTATTGGTTACCGTTTCAAGGATACTCCAAACAAAATTGACGAAAAAAATCTCTAGAAGCTTTGCAACAGATTGAGCACAGCCGAAAAAAAGTCGAAAAATGGCCATTTTCAAACCGGTGTACCGTGCTCAAAAAGAATTGCAAACGTTTTTCTAAGGAAGCGAAATCAAGCCTGATATGTCCTTTTTGAAATGCCGCTTTGGAAATTTGATTATCTTTATTTTTCACTAAGTTATCGAACTTCTAGTGCGGCTCGGAATTTCGTGAAGTGTACCCAAACATATGGCCTGGAGTGTATATATATATGGGGTATTCCTGGGAATTTCGGCAACTTCGGACAGTTGGGTCAAAATTTTTGCCCCCCCAATTTTTTTCATCAATATGTGTTCAAAATAAAGAGACACGTATTTCGGCGTTTTTTATTTTGAGCCCCCACTTTTGAAATACAGTCAAATGATGTTTTTGAAGTATTGACCACATTCGGTCATTCAAATCGATATATCTCAGCAACGGTTAGTGATAACTCAAAAAACCACAGGTGTTTTTTTTTCGTTTTTGAACGCTTTATACATTGAAAACATTGACGATTATGTTGCACAAATTCAACAATTATTTATAAACAATTCAAAATTGAAAATGAAATAAAACAAAAAACGCACTTTTAATTTTTGAAATGTATTTTTTTTTAAATTCCTTGAACAAAAACGAAAATTTAGCCACCTTGAACTTTTTGGGCCGACGCTTCGTTCGGAAGTTATAGATTTTTTTGTCACAAAAAACCCGTAAATTTACGTATTTTATTAGTAAAAATTTGCATGAAAAAAAAAAGTACCCTTAATTATTGAAACTGATTTTTTTTCAAATTCCTTGGACGAAAAGAAAAATTTTGAGACCCGGCCGGACTTGGGCCGACGTTTCGTTCGAAAGTTATAGCTTTTTTTGTCATAAAAAACCGGTAAATATACGTATTTTATTAGTAAAAAATTGCATGAAGAAAAAAGTACCCTAAATTATTGAAATTGATTTTTTTTCAAATTCCTTGGACGAAAAGAAAAATTTTGAGACCCGGCCGGACTTGGGCCGACGTTTCGTTCGAAAGTTATAGCTTTTATTCTTAACAACCGGGTAAACATTTACGGGTTTTTTGTGACAAAAAAATCTATAACTCCCGAACGAAGCGTCGGCCCAAAAAGTTCAAGGTGGCTAAATTTTCGTTTTTGTTCAAGGAATTAAAAAAAAAATACATTTCAAAAATTAAAAGTGCGTTTTTTGTTTTATTTCATTTTTAATTTTGAATTGTTTATAAATAATTGTTGAATTTGTGCAACATAATCGTCAATGTTTTCAATGTATAAAGCGTTCAAAAACGAAAAAAAAAACACCTGTGGTTTTTTGAGTTATCACTAACCGTTGCTGAGATATATCGATTTGAATGACCGAATGTGGTCAATACTTCAAAAACTTCATTTGACTGTATTTCAAAAGTGGGGCCTCAAAATAAAAAACGCCGAAATACGTGTCGCTTTATTTTGAACACATATTGATGAAAAAAATTGGGGGGCAAAAATTTTGACCCAACTGTCCGAAGTTGCCGAAATTCCCAGGAATACCCCATATATATATTTATATACATACATATGTATGCGGATATACGTCATAAATGTTCGTTACAACGATCGGCTAATAGTTTACAGTGCAATATGAATTATCGCTGATAAATGAATCAAATTCAACGCTTTTTTCATGACAAAAAACGCTGTAACTTCTGAACTAAGCCAATAGTCAAGTTAAGGGTGGTCTTAATCGTTCTGTTTTTATTCAAAGAGCACAAAGAAGAAAAAAGAAGAATAAAATAGGTGTTTATTGAGATATTTAATGTTTAGTCGTCTAATTGTTAATTAATAATAGTTCACATGAATAAATATAATAAAAGCTCACTTGGATTTTTCAATTATCATTGGCGGTTGTTGAGATATATCGATTCTAAATACGGAATATCGTCAATAATTGAAAATTTCATTCTGCTGCATCTCAATAGCGGGCGCTGAAAACGGCAAACCCCGAAACACGTGTCTCTTCATTTTCGATGTATATTAATGTAAAAATCGTGGGGCAAAAATTTTGAGTCAAGAGTACGCGACTATCCGGCTTTCCATGGGACGTCTCATATTCATATCTTTTTCGATAGAATTTGCATTAATGAATGTATGCGTGTGTGTGTGAGTGCATTTGCAGCCAATCCGAAAATAAGAAAATGTTTTAATGAAATTATATGGAATTATAAAATAAACGATGAAACTCTACCGTAAAATCTGAAAACATATATTTCAATAACTTCCCTAGAATCGGGAAGGTAAGGTAGTTATGGAGGTACACGTATCAGCTGAAAGTTTCGACCGCGGCGTACAGTGAAACCCAATCTTATCCGATGCTGTCGTTTCAAAGCTTTTGACAGAGTTTGTACACTCTGTGTGTCCTACACAATCACATCTTATGCATGGATAGGGCCCCTACAAGCATAGAGCCCGCCGCTGTATTCGTGTTACAGCGCAATTCTCTTATTTGAACGTGTACCGGTGTTTCGTAAAATCTCAACAGTAAATCTTCAAGAAATAGTGTAATAATGTCATCTCAAAAGGCATTTCAGGGTCGATTGACGGGAAAAACATGTATTTCGACACCTTTTCGCAATTATTAAGACACAGGATTAAGCATGTTTCAAATTCCCGAAATGTCCCGCGCGCCCCTCAGTTTGCCGCAGCGAACACTGTTGTTGTTTCGTCACAGCTGATTGTATCTCCGTTCCGTGTCGAATAAACTAAATATTTTTTATGTGTCAAAATCTCCGAAACTAAGGAGTCGAAAATTGCAATTTTTTTTAAATTGATCCTACCACAGTTGTGCATACACGAGTGTTTTTATTTAAAAATTGTAAGTTCCGTTCAGCGTCTATGATGAAAAATGTGAACAAAGTCGTATCCATTCACGTGTTAGGCATAGGCATCGCGTACAAAAAACCGATTTTTCATTGCAGATATCTCATAAACTAAGGAGTCGATTGGATTAAAAATTTAGGAATCGGTTTATGAAGGTTGTGTCTACACCACACTGAAATTTCAGGCGATTCTTAAGATTTCGAAAAAGCTCCAGAACTACCCTAATAAAAACTGAATCTTACAAGCTCATCAGCGAGATCTTTAGCGGAATGCTGAGTTTCGAGGAAAAGTACGTTTCTAACACAGGTTGCAGGTATTTAGCCTTCATTACCAATACAACACTCGCGTGACCTCCGCGAGATCTCTGAGTACCGGAAAGTAACTGGTCTGTATATACACGATGAATGTCTCAACGCTTTCAAATCCTATTCAAAATAAATTCGAAAATGTATTCTTCTACTCGCTAATTTATTGCTGCAACCCTTTCGAAGAAGACCAACCCAGCAATACATCGATAAAGAAATAAGATTAAAAAATGTCCAATAACATAACTCTATTAAGTTGGGAATAATAATTATTGTACTTCAAGAATGTCAATTGTAAAACTCAAACAACAATCCGAAAAATTCGATAAAATCAAAAATGAACTTTAATACTTGCGGGATTCCTTTTTTGTGTTTTAATAGCGTTCTTGATCATTACAGAATGAACAAGAATTATGCAGTATAAGGTGACGCTGATAATGTAGCAATGAGGAATAAATTACTTACCTTATGATGATCCCTTGTAGTTGTTCAATTCACAGTTCATATATTTATCATTTGTTCGTTGTATCGTTGAATGAAAAAAAAAAAGTTGAATACTAGACAGCGTAGCAAATAGCCCTCACCGAATTTTCTAGGCGAATAAAAAATTAATATACAATAACATAATTACAAGCACATCACTATATCATATGAGCAACGAACATGAAATTTGACATGACGTTACGTTTTCGGTATATCTTTCGGGACTACATGCAACAACAACGACAAGGCGCGTTTGAAAAGCGCGTCACTCGCGTGCCATGAAATATGCCTTCATCTCGTAACGAAAAGTCAGATCGGGATGAAACCCAACTGGGAACAAACCCGACCGGGACGAAGCAGATCGGCGAAAGTCAGGTAGGTACTACCCCGCGGGGCGGTGCGCCGTGTGGCGCACCGACAGCTACACGTGACACCGTGTGGTCATCGAGGAAACGCGGCGGACGATGAGATATGACTGTGGTTCGGGGATTGGAGGGTACCAGAGGCAATAAAGAAAAACCAGCTTCACGAGCCACCCCCTTTCTCCGGCCACATCTCCCTTCAAGCGGTGGCCGTCGGGGTGTACGGGGCGCGACCACTGGAGGGAGAGTCGACGGCAGCGCAAACCGTGGTCGCCGAGAACATCATCCACCAACCCGGATGGAGAATGGTGGTCCTCCCGACGCACACCAACGAAGACGCCCGATAGGTGCATCTGTGGAAATAGGGACTCAACGGCTCGGTAATCACCGCCGTGGAACGGCTAATCGAGTCCAGCTGTGCTGTGCCCGAGTAGAAAATGGATCGGTCTAGCCTTACGTAGCATCAGGGCTCGATCAGGTTTTGGTCATGCCTGCCTGAGTAAGGCCGCCTCATGGGGGGCCTGGTCATGATTTAATAAGGCATGCCTGAGCAGTGCCGCCTACATCAGGGCCCGATTATTATTTGCCAATGTCTGCCTGAACGAGGCCGCCGTCATCGGGGCCTGGTCATGATTTGATAAGGCCCGCCTGAACAAGGCCGTCTACATAAGTGCCCGATCAGTTTTGGTAATGCCTGCCTGATCATGTAGCCTTATCGGTGCCCGGTCAGGGTGTATTTCATACGGTATGTCTACGTAGGGTGGCCTGATCAGTGCTTTTTCGGTTTCTCCTAAGGTTGGCTTTTCACCAAATGTAAGGCTAACGCATAAAATGTGACGACGTTTTGCCGAACATAACCAAGAGTTCTCGTTTAATCAATGGTTTGTGCGTTTAGTGTTTCTCTCAGTTTAAAAAAAAAAGTGTGATTTTTCGAGTGATTCCGACGAAGAGTTTTATCGGAAGCAAAAACGTGAATTGACTCGTCTGAGAGTCGAAAGACATAGATTGAAGAAGCGTGCAGCTGCAGAAGATATGGAAGTGAAACCAGAAGATGGTGTAAGTGAGAATGAGCTTGTTGCACAATGTTTATCGTCGTCACAACCTCGAAATGCAATAGAATGCAATCTGCAACAAGCTCAACTTTCAAATTCTTCAAGTTCTAACCTCTCAATTGCCGAGAGCAACGATGGAAATATGATCGTGAGTGATGATGAAGGAGATGGGCATGTGGACTCCAGCGATAATATTGCTCCTTATAACAGTGATAATAATAGTGATCATGAGGGAGGCTTCAATGAAGAAGATAAACTTCGTGAGTGGGCATTATCAGGACAACCCCCATCTCTCATAGTCGGCTAGATGGTCTGCTGGCTATTTTGCGGAAAAGATTGCTGCCGAACATACCAAAAAATGCCGAAACATTTCTACAGACTGATACTGTAGACCATGAGATTGAAGATTTTGATGAAAATGGAGACAGTCAATTTGGCTATTTTGGTCTGAACCCTTTGTTCACTTGTCTCAATCCCGACCTACATGAGAATGGTACTATTGAACTCGTTTTCAATGCTGACGGGGTAAGATTATTCAAGTCAAGTAGCAAGCAATTCTGGCCGATCCTCTGCAAAGTTTTCTGTGATCCAGATGTGTACAAGCCATTCCCTGTACAAATATGGTGTGGCAAAAATAAACTAAGCAACGTCCAGAGGTATTTGGAAATTTTTTTGGATGAAATGAATGCTTTGCTGAGAAACGGAATAATTATAAACGATAGACAATACAATGTGCGTATAAAAGCGCTAGTTTGTGATCGACCTGCTCGTGCTTTTTCAGAGAGCATAAAAAATCATGAAGCCTACTCGGGGAGTGAAAGGTGTATTGTGCACGGAACTGGAGAGGAAAACAGAAGAATTTGTCCCAAATCAGATTGCGAACTAAGGACGAACGTTACGTTTCGCATGCAAGATAATCGAGAATATCACACCGGAGTTTCACCATTACTCACAATCACACCGGAGTTGGATATGGATGGTTGGTTGGATTTTATACTTGACCCGATGCATAATCTTCACTTGGGTGTAATAAAGAAAATTCTCGAGCATTGGCAAGGTTATGTTAGTAGATTGAGTCAAAACGCTAAGCAACGTCTGACAATTAATCTTATGAGAATTCAACATCAAATTCCGAAAGAACTTCCTCGCACCACCAGGTCATTAGCTGAAATAGAAAATTTCAAAGCTATCGAATTCCAGTTGATGTTATTATACGTTCTACCTGCAGTTCTGGAAGATATTGTTTCGACGGACGTTTTAAATCATGTTCTACTTTTTCATGTTGCCTGTAGTATTCTCCACTTCGAAGAATTAGCTACGAAATATTGTGATCGTGCGAAGAAATTGCTGAAAGATTATCAATACGTATCAATAGCACCAGGACTATATGGACGTAAATTCCTCATAGGTAACGTACATAATTTAATTCACACCGCGGATGATGTCGCAAATATGGGATGCTGTTTGTCTCGTATCTCAGCATATCCATTTGAGAATACCTTGGAACGAATTGTGAGACTTGTCCGCAGTGGAAACCGACCTCTGGCACAAGTTTGTCGTCGTTTATACGAAATTCATTTCGCTCGTGCTGGAATAGTATTGTGTTGCAAGGGCGCGAAGTTGGCGATTCCCACATGAATGCGAGGCTAATAAGAGGCGTAGGCGCAGATGATGCCGGGGCGTGGGTTGCCGATGTCTCGTCTCCGACTCGATCGGCAACCATCGCCGAGACATCGTCTGTGCCAAGCCGAGTGCAGGCCTCACATTCATGAGGAAATCGCCAATCGCGCCCGCGCAACACATACTATTTTTTGTCATCCTCACGTGAGAATGACACATTCTCCTATCAATTTTGATAAGCAATGTGCTTGAACAATTGACAGATCGTACGATCCCTGCTTTACTTCGGGTCATTGAACAGTGCGGGAATAGTATATTAAGCAACGAGCGTGGAAAGCCGGTCATTACCCACGAGGGTGGCGAAGCCGCCCGAGTGGGTGATTCCGGCTGCCCGCACGAGTAGCTTATACTATTTTTCTTCACGAGTGCATGAAGATGCTCGCACTAGTTGTCCCTTTACCGTTTGGGAGATACGTGGTCTTCCACGGTTTTTTGATTATCCACGGTGACTAGCTTCACAGCGTGGGTAATGTAGTCAAAATCGCCCGCTTGCGTGCGATTCTGACACATTACTCACGCCGTGAAGTTAGTTACCATGGGTAATCGGAAACCGTGGGAGATCTCGTATTTTCCGAACAGAAAAGAGACAAGTAATGTGAGCATCTTCACGCACCCGTAAAGAAAATAAACATTCCCGCACGGCTTCGGAAATGCGAGAATCAGGCACATTGCGCACTCAAATAGGTGCGATAATGCGTCATTCTCCGGTGAGGATGACAAAAAAGCATTAGTACCACCGATTTGAGTTATAAGGTGAATGTCCCAATTATTGAACAGCTAAGGATCTGGGGAATTGAATTCGGTGAGAAAAAATATAAAATCAAGAAAAAAACCATCGCTTTCGTGTTCAAATGATACTTTGATATTTTTACTTTCGAAAAATCCCCTTTTTCATCATTTTTAAATGATTTCAAATGAAAAAAAAAGAATAACAATGTGAAGCATGCAAATGTCACAATTATTAAACATTGGAAGTGCCTATGTCCCTAATATTGAACAGGCATGCCCCAGTTATTGAACACTTTCGAGAATTCTTTTTCGGTTCTGAAAATATTATTTTGGGTACAATATTAAGAAATAAATGCAAAATTAAACACTTCAATAATCTTTTATTAATCATGTTGTGCCCCGCAATTTTCAAGTATGTTTTTGTCATTATAGATTTATATAAACGATAAATTCTCGAAACAATTATACGTCTCTCACGATAATTGTTTCTCACGATTGAACATCGCTGACTCTAAGTCAGGAGATCAAATTAGAAGAATAAAATAACACGACGCGTAGCAACGGAAATCCCTATTTCCGTTACTACGATAGAACTCACTCCGAGAAACCGTACCATGGGAACGCTGAATAAGAACCACGCGACCGGCTGGGAACAGCCAGACAACACAAAACCGCAAAATCAGCTTTTCGACGACGAGCCTCGAAGAACCGAAAGCTCGCCATCGAAAAGTCAGTCTTGAACGAAAGATCAAGTCGAACGGTCCTCTGATCATCAGACTCCCGTGCCGCGATAGAATTTCCTCGTCGATACTTTGTAACAAGCGCGAATAGAAATATCTAATAGAAACCCGCGGCGCGGTAAACGTGATACGTCGCACCGCGATAATAAAGTGTTAGTCCGAGTCATCGAGAATAACATCTGCTGTGTAAAAACCCAAAAACCATAATAAATCCAAAGCGTGTCTGTATTTTATGAGTTAATACTTATTTGTGGCAAGAGATCCCGACTTATCCCTCCTGACCCGTAATCTGAAGATTCGAGGAGACACGGGTCATCCGGGGGACACAACAATCATGTAAAAATACAAAAATATATATTTAGTCTTTTTTGACATTTTTTTGGTTCATTCTCATTTAGTTTATTTTTGCTTTTCAACTCGAACTTTATTTTATTTTTATTTTCAGCTTCTTCGGTTTTATGTTCTGTTTTAAAAAAATTCCCTTTTCTACCGCATCCAATGCAGTTTTTACAACTTCTTCACTATATGCAGAGCGGCGTCTTTTTGTCGCCATGTTTATGGCGTTCTATCGAGAAAATGTTGTTCCTGAAATATCGGAGAGCAAAAAATATTGAACATTACATTCGTATTTTTCGGTTACATTCAGGTTATATTCTCTTTTTACTTTTTTTATGTTTATTGCACGAAAATACAAATAAAATGTATATTTGACGATCTAAGAGTTGTTATTAAACAAATAAAGGTAAGTTTATTCAGGAACTTACAGTTTTTGTTTGAATAAATCCGATCCACCCGATTTGACACACGTTAACTGTCTCGATGTTTTGATGGGTTTAATGACGCCATCTTGGAGAATTGGAGTATTTAATAATTGGGACACACTGCATTTTCTATGTCCCAATGATCGAACACCGTATTTTTCAACAAATAATTAATTAAAAAAATTTTTTTTAATTGTTATTTGTAAAAAAATTTCTGAGGAACCTGAAACGCCTTTACTTTTTGAGATGCGACAGTTTTTAAATTTTTTACGCCCTTACTCATGAAGCGGAGCGTCTTAGCAAAATCGATAAGCAGTTACCACAAGACGTTAAATCGGATCACCGTTGCTGTTTAAATAATTTTTTTCTCTATTAATTAAAGCTTTATTTGCACACGTAAGGTAACATTTCGATAGCTAAAAATACGTAATGAAATTTCTATAAATAAGTAAATGCATGCAGGTGAATGAGAAATAATAAAAATACAAGATAGTGTTCAATAATTGGGACCTGTTTAGTAATCGGAACATTTACCTTAACTCGAAAATTACCAATGGGCAGGTGGGGCAAGAACCCATCAAACATCTCACTTAGAAGTCTGGGCATTTCTCATGCAAGCCGCCTAATAATATAGCGTTGCTGAATAATGGTACCATATTAAATACCGATGATATCCACGATTCTTTTTCAACTGGGCCACTTTTTTTTCAACCCTCAATTTTTTTCATAATCTGCCAGTTTGAAATATTAGTCAAAAGGAACGTCTTTGATTTTTTTTAGATTTTTTTAGGCGTCCGTTCAGGATTTTCAATTTTTTATTACGAACACTGTACCTCAAAAAATATTCATCGGACAAAAAAAAACATAGGGCTAAAAACTTTTTTTTTCCGGTTTATCGAAAAAAATCAAAATCATAATTTTTTTGGATTGAGAAAATTAAAATTCGGCAAATAAATAAGAAAAACTTTTTTTTAACCAAATAACACACCTTTGATTTCGGTACAAATTTTACAGGATATCTGTCATTCGGTAAAGCGTGTGCGTGAATTTTTTCAGAATGGTACCCGTAATGTTTACGATGAAAAAAAATAAAAACCCTGCGAAATCTCATAATCCCATATATGCTGGGGGTATTTCGCAGGGTTTTTATTTTTTTTTCATCGTAACCATTGCAGGTACCATTCTGGAAAAATTCACGTACACACTTTACGAAATGACAGATACCCTGTAAAATTTGTAGAAAAATCAAAGGTGTGTTATTTGGTTAAAAAAAATGGTTTTCCCATTTATTTTCCAAATTTTAATTTTCTTCATTCAAAAAAATTATGATTTTGATTTTTTTCGATAAAGCGGAAAAAACAAGAAAGTTTTTATGCTTATGTTTTTTTTCGTCCGATGGATATTTTTTGAGGTACGGTGTTCGTAATAAAAAATTGAAAATCCTGAACAGACGCCTAAAAAAATCTGAAAAAATCAAAGACGTTCAATTCGACTAATATTTCAAACTGGCAGATCATAAAAAAAATTGGGGGGTGAAAAAAAAAGTGGGCCAGTTGAAAAAGAATCGTCCATGTATGTATTCCGGCGAACAGAGGTGAAGAAGATATTCAGATCAGTGGAATAACACTGAAGATACGAAAGTCTCTCTTCATTTATTCCTGCGGTTCGAACGACTTGCGAATGTGGGTTGTGACAAAAGACCAGTATTGTAGTAATGCCACTTCTCCATATGTGATAAAACAAACAATAACAAAAAACTAATCAAATTAATCACAATAAATAACACCAGAAATAAATTAAAAAATTTAAAGGAAGTGAATCAAATTTAAATAAATGAATGACAAAAAAAATAATACATAAAATAATATCTAAAAAAAAACATTCGAAAAAAGTTCATAAAATTTAAATAAATAAACAAGAACGAAAAGTCATCGGAACGTATTCTGAGTGAAAGTTTCGAGTCAACGTCAGTGTATGTGAATTGACATTTTTCATACAATAACCTAAGATAAGACATAAAATAATATATAAAAAATAACATTTGAAAAAAGTTCATTAAATTTGAATAAATAAACAACAACAAAAAGTCGTCGGAACGTATTCTGAGTGGAAGTTTCGAGTCAACGTCAGTGTCATGTGAATTTACATTTTTCATACAATAACCTAAGATACTACATAAATTCTATATACGGGGTGTCCCGCAACCACGGAACGTGGTGAATCCGTTGTTCAATTCCAAGCACAAATCTATTTGCGAAATTTAAATCCGATAATTATTGTCCGAGATAAGTGCATTCTAAGCGGACCAATGAGGAACAAGTAAGCCGGAAGCATGAGCTCCGAATATCGCGCGAAATTTGCGACGAACGTTAGACGTATTTACCTTTCGTTGAATAGGCGCGATCGATAAAGAAAAAAAACACCATCAGAATCAGAGCTGTCGCCTAAGTTGTACTCGGCCAGTAGATATGACGAGTCTGTTAGCGACGAGTGGGAATTCATTCATTTTGGTTAACTTAAACTACATTTCAAGTTTTGAGCATGAAAATAGTTCTCAAAATAAGTAGATTCTCATTCGGTAATTATGTCGTGAATGAATGAATGAATAAATAAAGTAAATTAAAAAAAGATAAATGAATACGTGAATGGGTGGAAGGATGGTCAGGTGAATGGATGATATAATTCATGATGGATAATTGCTCGAATTATAAAAGTTAGAAGATCAACCTTTGTGAGTCTTCAACCGTTGAGAATGAAGCACCAAGAAGCAAAACAGATTTTAGAATTTTTTCTCATTCATCAGAATGAAGACTCCAAAAAAACCCTGGTTGATGATGGATGTATAATTTTTTGCTAAGATACAGTAATTTCTTTATTTCGGATGTTTCTCGTTAATAAAAATTACGGAAAAAAGAATCCTTGAATTGAATGAAAAAATCGCAGCAACGTATGATTTTGCAGGAATATTGAGGACACTATTAACTAAGATAAGCTACATTAACATTAAACGTTCCGCTATTTTTCACTGAATGACGGTCTGATAACTCAAAAATAAGATCACGCTATTTGTTTCACTGTTGAAAAATGGAAATTAATGACGGATACATTTTATTTTGCACAATTTCGTACGAATATGTGGAAGAGATCATCAGTTTCAGTTTCAAGTATCTTTATTGAAATATTATTTTTACATGCGTATTGTTGCCAGCATTGCCCCTAACGTCTCTAAAGCATTTTCTATTACCTAGAGAAGTTTTTCTTTGGGTTTCAGCCGATCTTTGTTTTTTGATTGCCTTTCAGCCTATTTATATTGTTTTACTGTTAAGTTCTCGAGGTAAGATAGGATGTAATGATGAGATGGTGAAACGATAGTGAGTTTTTCTAGCCTATCAGGGGGACAGGGCGTAGGATTTTTCTTTTTGCGTGATTGGTGTGGAATTCACGTCTGCCGTCGTTGGTTAACGAGTTCAGGTATGGGCATACCGAGGTCGTTAATTTTTCGATGTTGGCTAGGTGTAGGTCACGTAGTCTCTCGCGGAATGGTTTCTCGTTTAATATTAACCAGAGATCCTCCGTTGGAGATTGCATCGGTAAACCAGCGGCGTTTTTCAGTGCTTTTCAATACGTCACCTCAAGTTTTTTGAGGTTGGTTTCGGAGTGCAATCGCAGCAGACATGAGATTCCATAATCGAGGGATGACACGATGCTCGTTCGGATGATGCGGTGTTTGACGTGGACGGCGATGTTGCTCTGTCTCCCGATGATACTTTGGAGGCAGTTGATTACGTGGTTAGTGATGTTGGGGCTCTTTGCCGTTAGCATATGTACTCTTATGGTTATTGTCAATTTTGCTCCAAGGCATTCTAGGGTGTTTTTCATTGAAACAAACGCATCTTTTCTCGTTACGGGATCCGTGAGTTTAAGGTGTCACTGTTCTCGGGTGAGGTATTGTTGTCCGAAAGGTACCACTTGTGTTTTTTCTCTGTTGCATTTCAGCCCCCATTTGTGGTAATATTCGATAAGGTTTTGCGTTGTACGTGTCGCTTTTGACTTCGCGTGGTTTGGGGAAATTCCCGTTTCGATTATACACATGTCGTCACCGTACTGCGGGATCATGTCTGCTTCTTCTGGCGGGTACATGTCTGAATAACCTGGTCAAAACTCCGCCCAAAAAAACCCCGTTCACAAAAAACACCCCCCAAAAAAACCGCTCGACAAAAAAACTTCTCCAATCATTTTCAAAAACAATCGACCAAAATCAATCATCATAAATAATGAATATAAAAATAACAGATAATAAAAATAAATTATAATAGATATTAGAATAATAAAATACAACAAAATAATAATAATAGAAAATTAATAATAATTATTAATCAATAATAATAATAATAACAATAATAATAATATATTATTAATAATAATATAAGGACCCTAGGGGGGGGGGGGGGGGTAGGCTAATAATTTGTTATTATTGTTCTATTATTAAATTATAATTTATCATTATTGATTGAATCATTTTTCATTTTCAAATCAAGTGTTTGGGCCAAATTTAATACCATTCCACAAAACAATAAACACGATGCACAATAACCCCAATTCTCGGAAACAAAAATATTACATTTACAATACACTCAAATGCTGATATTCGACGCGACGCCCTTTAAATACTTCAACAAACTCCGATTAACGTAGTCGTTAACTACGCGACTCAAACTTTTATCGAAGTCAAGATAGCGCTTGCGCTTGCGACTTGCAATATCGCGCCCAGCATTCAATTGATCGATCAATACTTCTGTCATGCCCTGCTCCTCTTTTAGTGCGTTTATGAATTTCCCAATCGATGCGTGCGTAATTCTCACTCGAGACTTAAATCCTCGATGCCAGGCCTCAACCGAATTGTTAGTACGAGGCAACCGGTCGATGACAGCCTGACAATAGTTCCACACATCCACGGCAAACAGCGGAGTGTAACGATTTCCATGACGATCAGCTGCACCGATCCACGTATTCTCAAAGTATTCCATTATCGGGTTAATCCTTGGAAAAAAATGTTGGTTTCACAAAAGTCTCGTAAGCCTCAATAACATTTCCTACAGGCACGAACGCCAAGCCGATGAGCATCCGAACACGTAAAGCGAAGTCCAGATTTCCGCCGAAACGTACGCCTAGTCTCACATCTTGTACATGTCTCCATACACACTCTGTACAGTGAAAAAAACAACCGTCCAATTGAACTCCCGGAAAGCAGGTGAGACACGATGTCATGAAGCCCTTCTCGAAATCGATCAGAATTCGTTTTGGATTTAATGAACGGCCGAACGATTTGAGAACGTTCAACACTTTTGTATATGCCTGCTCATTCTTATCGGGCATCAAAACATACACTAAAGGCACGACCTTGTTAGCTTTATAACCGTGGATGGAATATAATTTATAATAAATTCGGGGAACTGCGCGGAATGTGCCATCACAACACCAAACATCACAGGAACCCAACGTAATTTAATTTTCGGCTGTCGTGAAAATTAAAATCCGCTGCTTCCCACCGCTGTCATATAACAAAAAATTTTCCCCCTTTAACGTTTCTTGGAATGATAGAGGTGAAAATAAATCTTTCCGATGAAGGGGATCAGGCAGCTGGGGATTATTTTTTTTGCCGCACACGTTGAACCGTCCGCTTCAACAACTATCGTTGGTGTAGTACGGCAGCAACTGCAGCTGAAGCCGTGGCGACGGCATCAGTAACCCCCCCGCCGTATTTTCATTAGAACGTCGAGCACGAGCCTTCATTTCACCGATTCTTCGTTTAACTTCCACGACTTCCCGTCGTGGGGCATGATTATGGTCCTCAACATCGCTTCCCCACAAAAGAACTCCTGGAAATATGCATGGAATAAAGACGAATGTATTGGATGTAATCGAAACGGAGCCTCAACACCCATAAATACTCTATTCACAAGAACCATCAGGCCTTGTCGATGACGTGTGTGCTCTGCCAAGACACTTGTCCTTCACGTAGTTCACACAACGCCAACACACTTTAACCGGAGACTGTGAATATTTAGAATATAAAAAATCGTGGGAAACTAAGAACGGTGTATTCTTCTGACTCAGCACAAATTCAAGACCCATCATTTATCATAAGCCACTAGCCCTCGTGAATCGATAAGTTGAACTGACGAAAAATAAGGAATAATGTCATTCCCCTCACCGCTCAAAACCATTTAAATAAGGTAAACACGAATCCAAGTAATAATACAAGACCAATTATCTGTACTAGACTGAGCCCAAGCCAAATCAAAACGGATAATGCCAGTATAATATTTTTCGGAAAGATACAGACACTTACAAAAGTTTTCCAAACAGAGTTGTTCAGGCAGAGTTGTTTTTGGAAAAAACATTTTATGCACGAGTTTTTATAGCAAAGGATGTACATGAAAAAAGTCTATTTTGACAGGAGGTATTTTGGAACAAGTTTTTCTGACCAGGACATTTTGACGGAGTTTTTTTTTACACAAAGCATTTAGACGTGCTCCCCTTCTGGCACATCAGATACATATGTATAAGTTGAAAACGATCGGTCCCAGGACCGATCCCTGTGGCACGCCATGTGGTTGGATTTTTACATCGCTCAGTTTATTGAGAAATTTACCTCGTAGTTTACGGGTTGGATAGGTACGACTTGAGCGTTTTTACGATGCCTCGGTTGATATCTTTCTGTTTTAGTTTGTGCGTCAGTGTTTTATGATTTATACAGTCGATTGCCTTTGATAGATCAAGCGCTGCCATACATACGCTTCTGTCATCCTCCAGGTTGGAAGAGATCATCGCAGTTTTCAAATGATATCCATATAATTATTGTACGACCATTCTTTCCGGATATACGAAAGATTCAAGTCGAAAAAGTGTTTTTTTCTTTGACAGTGAATAACCCGGTGAAAAATATTTCACGGTTAAACAAAAATGCATTCCTGAAAGACATTAATAAACTTTCGAAAGGTGTCAATGAATTCATCAAGAACATTTTTTTCTACGCCATCCACCGTCTCGAAATTTCATAAAAAATTAGGGATGACCTTTTTTTGTTTGTTATAGCGCTGGGCATAGAGCGGTAAGGCGTAGTAAAAAGTATGAAACGTCTAATGAAAAAAAAAATTCAAGGATTCAAACGAGCCGTGGATTATCTCCATCCAAGTATTTTCCGCGGGAATACAGATACCTGAAGTTTCGACAAAATTTGTCTTCGCTCACGGGTTCCCCGGGTTTTTTTGAGGAGAAAAAGTTCTTATTTGATTACTTCTCCAAATAAGTTGTGCTTCATTATGTGTTGAAATGAATACCAATGAATTCGAAAAATAACGGATAATTTTTTTAAATAATTTTTATTTTTCGTTCGTGAGGGAACCTGGCGAGATTATCCCAGTAGCCTGCAAGATTGTCGAAATGGGGAAAATATTCGATAACAAGAACGCGGAGAACAACGACTTGTCCCATTACCGAAGACGTTAACTCTCTCATCACACCATTACTTTTTTCGACGGTATAAACGTTACTTAAAAATCTTTTTATTCTTATCGGAAGAAAAATTATCTACTGTTTATTTCCTGATGTGAAAATGAAATAAAAATTTCCAATGGAAAGGAAAGAATGCGATCTGTACGATGCAGATGCGTCCCTCGTGCGCTGCATATGCGCTGCAAGTGCGCTGCTATGCGCCCCAAGCGCGCTGGTCATGCGTTCAGATCCAGTGCAACTGCGCTGCTCAGGCGTTGCAGATCCGCTTCAAATGCGCTACTCGGAAGATTGGAAGAATCTCCTAAATTATGCACATTCTTACTATAATTTTAACAAGGAAATTGATACACAATAACAAATTTTTTTATTTATATCTTAGATCAATGAAGAACGGAGAATTCTGAAGCTCTATATTTCTTGCTTTAAGATCGTAGGTTGAAATATTGCCAACGCCGGTCATTTTCGAAAAATCATGAATAGCCCGAGATTAAAAAAATATTTAATTTTCGCTGTCTTCTCAGAAGGTCGACGGGCTTCAGTGTTTTCTTGAAAGCGAATCCGTTATCATGTCTTTTAAGGTTGTTCCTCCATCTCTAAATTATTGAGCTATGAGCTATCGAAGCACAAAAAGCCTTTTTGAGTTTTATGGCTCATAGCTCGAGTACTAATAGTACAAAAAATATTATCTCTTACCTGACCACGACTGCTTTACAACTAATCAATGGATTCAAAACGAATTCAGTCTTTTTCAACCTTGAAGTATTCTAAGAAGAGCCTCAAAGGGGGGGGGGGTAAAGTTAATTCGATTTGAAAAAAACACATTTTTGGTATTCTTCTTACGATACAGTTAATATACATGCATTCCTATAATAACTACTCAAACAAGTAACGTTTGAAGAATATTCTATAAAAATGTTATTAACTGTTATGGAATAAGCCATTGTTATGGTTTATTGAGACGTTGTTACCTGCAGTAACTTATCCCCTGATAAAATCATTTTTTTTTCGATCTCAGATAATCCAGTAATGAGTTGGGAGGGGCACCGCAATAAAACTTTTTTTTTTACGCCCGCGGAGATTCTCCGTCAATGGCTTATTTGTTCATCAAAGTTAATGAAAATTTAATAGAATATTCTTTAAATGTTACTCTATTGAGTAGTTATCATAAAATCAAAGGTATATTTACTGTGTCGTCAACAAAAATGATCGAAAATATGCTTTTTTTTATTTTTAATTAACCTTACCGAAAAATGCACCGCACCTTTGCCGCGCACAGTACAACAAATTTCACCGAAATTTTATGAGAATGACATTATTGGACAAATAATAAAACATTAGAACCTTTCATTCCTTTACAAGCACTGCTCGAAGTTCCCTCCATCTGTCTCCATACAGACGCGGGCCCTTCTCAGCACGCCATGTGTGGCTCGTCGGATCACTTCAAGTCGAATTCCGGCTGCGGCTTCGAGAATTCGCTCCCGAAGCTCTTCGACATTTTCGACACGTGTTTTGTACACTTCGGCCTTCAAGTGACCCCATCAAAAGAAATCCGACGGGGTTAGATCCGTGGATCGCGGTGGCCAATGGATCGGTCCCCGATTCCCTATTCACTAGTCACCGAACGTTTCATCAAAGTACCGGGTCACAATCATTGCCGAATGAGCCGGTGCTCCGTCGTGTTGCCAAATGATCCCAGCTTGCTGTAAATCTTCAGGGCACTAGGCAATTATCTCAGGCACATAAGTCTCGAAGAATTCGAGATACGTCTCTGAATTAAATCGATGCGGGAGGAACCGGATGAACTAAAGGAGAAAAAAATGGAGGGTTTAAGGACCAGTTTCTTTACTCAACGGTAACTGTACGGGAAAAGATGATTTCTGCACTGTTATCGTACCGTAAAGGGCCCAGTTCGTTGAAATTATTACACGGATTGCACTCGAAGATAAATGCCCGATACAATTTGTATGGCATGCCAATGTTTCGGAGTAGTTGTTGGGTAGGAAATTTCCATTACGGCCATATTAAATTGTGTTGTAAGCACGACAAACTTTACCCTGGTGAGAATCAACTTTTCACTATGCGCAAAAAAACGTTTATTTCGTTCATAACGAATAATTGACGTGGACAGCACACACATTTTATCAGGTATTTTTCTCCATGTGAACTAAAAGGAATAAAACTAACCAGCCTATCGTCTATCATTCCACCCCAGACATTGACACCAAACCGTCGCTGAAATGACCTGTCCAGAGTGCAACCGGGATTTTCCCCGGACCACGTCTGCTCGTTATGGATATTGATACAGGAATCTTGATCGAATCTCGACTCATCGTCGAAAATAATTCGTCTCCGATGAAGATCAGGATAGTCATCATGCTGGATCGCCTACCAGTTGGCAAAGTCTAACCGAAGTGCTGGATCTATCGCCTCCAGATGTTGAACTTTCGTAAAATGGAAAGGTTTTTGCCATCTTCTCTGACGGTGCGCCAAACCTTTATCCGATTGGATCTTACGAAGGCAGCGCCACGTCGAGTGCTCTCCCTCGGATTCCTTTCGAAAAACTCGAGAACTGCGTCTTCATCTCCTTGATGCTGACGACCACCACCATTCCTTGCTACCGGTTGTAACTGGATCACTCCGTTCAAAATACGATCACGCAACCTCACAATCACGTTGCGAGTTGGTGCTCTACGGTTCGGGAACTCCTCAGCGTATACGGCTGCTGCTCTTTCCTCATTCCCGCCACATCGACCGAGCACCAGCAGCTTGTCATAGTATTCGTTGTTTTTGGAGTTCATGGCTTGATTTCATAACCAAAAATTTCAAAAAAGTTTAGAACTTCGAGTAAACATTGACTTAATTTGACACAGATAATATCATCTTTTGATTAATGGAATTAGCCGTAAATAAAAAATAAATGGTAACTAGTACGAAAAAAGAGTTTAATAAAACTAAAATAAGTAAAAATTACTGATAGAAAATAGAGCGGCTGCTTACCTGTCTACGCAAAGAAAATATCGGGGTATGTTTATGTGAATGACGGGGCAAGCCGACTGAATACAGCCGACATTAAATTGCAGTTCCATTGTTTTTTCTAACGATCGCCTAGTGCAGCGATGCACACCTCGGCCCCTCCAGGTTTACATGGGGAGGTCTCCAAAGGCGGGACCTACTTTTCGATGGGGATTTTTTTACCGGTAGTGGTCCGTTTGGTCGGTATTGATTACGTATTCCAGATCAAAGTTACGTATTAGATTCGCGGTTTCTATCCTGAAATCTTCTGCTGCTTTCAGTGTTTCTTCGAGGGCAGCAACATCTCTTCTGCTGATGTATTACGTAATTTTTCTCTGCCTCACTCTGCGTCTTGTTTTGAATCTTTTAACCCACGTGGAAGAGGCGTCAAAAGAGAACGTTTCGGAGATATGATGAAAAGCTGCTGCGATAGCTCACTGCTGTAACGTCCTGGTCGTCACCTGCAAATATTTTCTAAAAATTGAATGATTAGAGGTTTTTTTTGCACATGATTTATACTTGGTATTAGGATTTAGATTCATGTAGCTACCAGTGTTATTGAGAAGCAAGCACCCCTAGGGTGGGTCAAAAAAATCGACTATTTTTTTTTTTACTTCGTACTCCAAAAAATAGGTTACTAGACGGCTCCAGAAAATTCACAACAAATATAAGCTTTTTATTTTGATGAGAAGGTCCTCCGCCTCATAGTTTTTAATTTTTTCTGCTGTATTAGAAGAAAAAATTCATATCGCTCTATCAACTGTTCGTTAAAAATATCATCCCTCTTATTATTGTAGGAAATTGACCGCTCTACAAAAAAGGTTTCTTGCCATTTTTTCGTAAACCTCACTGTTTGAAAGATATTGAAGGTTAAAGTTTGATCATTTTTAGACAAATTTCTGTTTTGCTTATGAATTTCATAACTCGTTAACGAAAAATCATGATGGAAGGCGGAATGCTTGGTTTTGTAGAAAATTAACTGCTCTACAAAAATGGTGCCTTATGATTATTCGATTGAATTGAGCGTTCAAAAGATATTCATCGTCCAACTTCAATGCACGCTAATTATAACAGTTTTTGATTAATAATTCGGAAAATGTTAATTCAGTTTACGAGTTTCAGGGATATTTATACGAATTTGAATTTCTATGAACAGAGAAATATTTTAAACTATTTTTCTAGTTTTTTTTTAAGTCGTAACCATGCATGGTTACATTGAAAAAAAAATTAGTGCATTATTTCTGACTTAGAGTCAATGATTTATTAAATCTTGAAAAAATAACGTTTTCGTTAGAAATTCATTATGAAATGTATTAATCTTTAAGAAAACAAATGTTCATTATGTTATTAAAAAGTTTTTTTATTTAATTATCATTGACAAAAAAAAGTTCAATTTGTTATTAAAAAGTTTTTTTATTTAATTATCATTGATAATCAAATAAAAAAACTTTTTAATAAAAAATTGAACGTTTTTTTCTTTAAGATTAATACTTTTCATAATAAATTTCTAACAAAAACGTTATTTTTTCAAGATTTAATAAATCATTGACTCTAAGTCAGAAATAATGCACTATTTTTTTTCAATGTAACCATACATGGTTACGACTAAAAAAAAATAGAAAAATAGTTTAAAATATTTCTCTGTTCATAGAAATTCAAATTCGTATAAATATCCCTGAAACTCGTAAACTGAATTAAAATTTTCCGAATTATTAATCAAAAACTGTTACAATTAGCGTGCATTGAAGTTGGACGATGAATATCTTTTGAACGCTCAATTCAATCGAATAATCATAAGGCACCATTTTTGTAGAGCAGTTAATTTCCTACAAAACCAAGCATTCCGCCTTCCATCATGATTTTTCGTTAACGAGTTGTGAAATTCATAAGCAAAACAGAAATTTGTCTAAAAATGATCAAACTTTAACCTTCAATATCTTTCAAACAGTGAGGTTTACGAAAAGATTGTAAGAAACCTTTTTTGTAGAGCGATCAATTTCCTACAAGTATACAAGGGGGGATATTTTTAACGAACAGTTGATAGAGCGGTATAAATTTTGCTTCCTCATAGAGGAAGCTTTGTTTTCGTGACAAAATTTTTTTTCGAGATGTTCATGAAAACGTGTTCAGAATGTCCCAAAACATCTAAAAAACACAACTGGAAAAAATGTCCGGATGTATGTATGTGTGTGTGTGTGTGTGTGTGTGTGTGTGTGTGTGTGTGTGTGTGTGTGTGTGTGTGTGTGTGTGTGTATGTATGTAACATTGGTTGAGCGTTCATAACTTGAGAACGGCTCAAGATATCAAGCTGGAATTTGTCACACATGTAGAGGGTTCACGGCGCATAGCATGATTCAATTTTTAGGAACATCCATACAGTTTTTTCGTTTTTACGCGATTTTTAAAAAATTCAAAAAATTATTTTTGGTCTCTAGTTTCCACAATTTTAGAGATATCGACCTCAAATTTAGTATAATGTTGTACGACCACAGGGTGATGCTCGTCACTAAATTGGCAAAAAATCCATGCAGTGCTTTTGTTTTAAGAAATTTTAAAAGGTGTAAAAAAATGGTGTGCGCACTCTAGCTGTCACAATTTTCTAGATATCGGACTAAAATTTGGTACGTAGCTGCACTATTATCAAGAGACGTTTCGGATTGAATTTGGGCAAAATCCATCGAGCTATTCATATTTTATGTCATTTTGAAAATTTTCAAAAATGAACGTAAGTGCTCTAGCTTCCACAATTTTCGAGATATCGGGCTAAAAGTCAGTACAAAGTTGCACTATTATTGAAAGATGTTTCGTATTGAATTTAGGCAAAATCCATCCAACCATTCATATTTTATGTCGTTTAGAAATTTTTTAAAAATCGTCGCGCGCGCTCTAGCTTCCACAGTTTTTGAGATATCGGATCAAAACTTGGTACAAAGTCGCACTATCATCAAAAGATGTTTCGTATCGAATTTGGGCAAAATCCATCTAGGCGTTTAAATTTGATGCGACTTTCAATTTTTTTAATTTGACATGGAATTCACTATGTATTCATGGAACATGGAATTCTGGACTAGATAGATTTACGAACCGATTTTATAGAAGAACAAGGGTGCAAAGTCGAACCTTGCACATTGCTTCCTCATAATTTTTTGAATTCGACAAAGCTTCCTCTATGAGGAAGCCAAAATTGATCGACACAGTTCCTCATAGAGGAAGCTTTGTCGAATTCAAAAAATTATGAGGAAGCAATGTGCAAGGTTCGACTTTGCACCCTTGTTTTCTTCTAATACTGAAGAAAAAATAAATAAAATAAATTTTAAAAATTGAAAAAAACTCCCGGCTTGAGTGAAAATCGAACACAAAAAAAATTAGAACGAAAAAAAAGTAATCTGATAGAAAGTATGAATAAAATTCATGAATCTAAAAAGAATACAACAAATTAATAAATTTAAAATGGAAAAAACAAATTAGTGAAATTAAAAGAATGAAATAAATAAATAAATTCAAAATGGATGAAATAATTCAAGAAGTCATCTTAGTTTATTCGTAGTTTGAATTATGATCGTTCGTTTGTATGAGTTCAATTTTTTGAATCGTGGTAATTTTCTCACTGCCCTCAATGCAGTCGGGAGACGTCATTCATTAAACATAAGTCGGGAGACGTTTTCTTTCGTATCGTCGATCATCTAAATCCAGATCGTCTTCATATTCAATTATCTAATGGCGTCTTCTTTGCACTGTCAAACATCTATATCCTATATCATATTTATGGTTAATGAATGACGTCTCCCGACTGAATTGAGGGCAGTGAGAAAATTACCACGATTCAAAAAATTGAACTCATACAAACGAACGATCATAATTCAAACTACGAATAAACTAAGATGACTTCTTGAATTATTTCAGCCTTTTTGAATTTATTTATTTATTTCATTCTTTTAATTTCACTAACTTGTTTTTTCCATTTTAAATTTATTAATTTGTTGTATTCTTTTTAGATTAATGAATTTTATTCATGCTTTCTATCAGATTACTTTTTTTTCGTTCTAATTTTTTTTGTGTTCGATTTTTACGCCAGCGGGGAGTTTTTTTAAATTTTTTAAATTTATTTTTCCTTCATCGATCGCGCCTATTCAACGAAAGGTAAATACGTCTAACGTTCGTCGCAAATTTCGCGCGATATTCGGAGCTCATGCTTCCGGCTTACTCGTTTCTCATTGGTCCGCTTAGAATGCATTTATCTCGGACAATAATTATCGGATCCAAATCTCGCAAATAGATTTGTGCTTGGAATTGAACAACAAATACGCCGGTACTCACCACGTTCGGTAGCTGCGGGACACCCTGTATATAAAAGTGGAGGCTTAAATGTATGCCCTCGATCGCTTCCTATACCATCGATCCAATTGCGATGAAACTTTAGTCAGTTGTTGTGTGCACGCCCGTGGAGGTTCCAAAAAAATAATTTTTCCGAAAATCAATCCCTCAGGGGATGGAATGGGGTGTGGGCGTTTGTAATCATTGTTACTGTATCTCCGAAACGGCAATAGATAGAGGTCAAAATTTTGCATGGAGGTTCGGGTCACACAGTAGGTTCTGATTTAAAAAGAATCTTCCGAAAATCAACCCTGAATGGGAGTGGGATGGCGTGTGGGCGTCTGTAATCATTGTTACTGGATCTCTGGAACGGCAATAGATAGATAGTTGAAGTTTTGCATGGATGTACAGGTCACACAGTAGGTGCTTTTTGAAAAGAATTTCTTGAAAATCAACCACTAACGGGTTGGAATGGTGTGTGGGGGTTCGTAACCAATGTTACTGTATCACTGGAACTGCATCAGATAGAGAATTTTAATTTTGCATGGAGGTTCGGGTCACACAGTAGGTGCTTATTAAAAAAAATCTCGTGAAAAAGAAAACAAAAGAAAAAAAAAACCCTAAGGGGGTGAAATGGGGTGTGGGCATTTGTAACCATTTGTGAGAGTCAGTCTTTTCCGGGTATGGAAATATCATCCAGATAAAACAAAACAGTCTGACCGCAGAACGGTCCCAGTGTTCGATACATTAGCTTGGAAAAGTAGACCGGCCCATTCATCAGCCCAAAAATCATCCGATTAAATTCGACGGTTTTGTCAAGCGTGACTATTACAGTTTTTGGTTTCGCGGTCTCGGTTAACGGAATCTGTTAATATCCCTGGGCGAGGTCTAACGTCACGAATACGCGGGTATCCCGGATTTGTGTCAGGTGATCGTCCAGATCCGGGAGGGGGAAGTGTACCCGCTTTGTCTGCGCGTTCAATCTACGAAAATCGGCCACCAATCTCGATTTCCCGTTTTTTGTTTTTGACTAATAATACCCGGCTTGCGTACGGCGATTCTGTTTCGCGTACGATGCCCGCCTCCTTCTACTTTTGTATTATTTCTCGTATTTGTTGTCGCTCGTTATCGCTGGCGCGGTAGGGCTTCGCCCCTACCGGCCTGCTACCGGGTTTTTCTACGATGCCCATTCCGATCCGCCGCGCGCACCCGATTTCCGTGATGTCGGCCGTATTACGCGTGTCGGGCGCCGTCGTGCGTAGCATCGTTCTCCGGTATCGTGGATTCAACTTCACGATCCGTGCGTGTTTCAAATAATAAGGACTTACCAATTTTTGTGTGCTTCACCCACAGTTTCTCGGTGTATGTGCGTCCGATAATCGCATCGTGGACACACGCACTTGGAGTCCGTACACCAACCAACACACCGTCCTCGTCGGCATCTACGATGATCACGCCCTGTGATCATACGATGTTCTCCGTCGCACCCCAACCTCTCAGTTCGGCAAGGGCCGGGATCATCTTGTACCGATTTTCCAGCACCACCAACGCACGGATCGCGCGACCGTATCGATCAGCGCTGTTACTTTTTCATCATCGAACTTCACCTTTTTTTATGTATTTAAGCTCGTCCTCGTCTATTGCACCACGTATCGTATTCACGTCCGCGGACACTCGCGATTTCTTGTCAGGACACTCGCGCTCATAGTGCCCTCGCCGTCGGCAAACTCGGCACTCATCACTTTTCCGCGGTTCCGGGCAATCTCGAGCTAGATGTCCGAAATTCTTGCAATTGAAACACTTGTACTCCCCGTGGTCTCGATGTACCGCAGGTTTCCTTTCCCGTCTGTCGTTCTCTTCACGTCGCGGTCGTTCCGCCGGCGCTGTCCTCGGTTTCACTTCTCGTTTTGCGTACACTTGCGTGTCGTCACGGCTCGTCATCACCCTTCCACTCGGTTCACTTCGCGATTTCGTTGCAAACTGCCAGGGTGTGTGACTATTCACTATCACGTCGTGTAATAATTCATCCAGGGTTTTGTGATTTTTCCCCAGTAGGGTGCTGCACAGTTGTCGCGAACTTAATCCAGTTAAAACTTGCTCCTGTATGTCCTCGATCGGTAGGTTTGGTACCTGACACAATTGAGTTTTCGGCGGGTAACGGACCCGCTTCTCCGCTGTCGCCGCGATTATTCGGTTCACTTTTGCTGCTGTCGAGATGATCCAACAGCTCCTGTAGCAGTACGTTCGCTTCCGCCCCATAGCGTAGGGCTTCGCGGTACGTATCCCCGTTTTCGGCTGTCTTGCCTTGTTTCGCGTACGTCGATACACGTCGTCGTAGGTTTTCTATTTCCCTACCGACTTGACCCAGGCCCCACCTCACGCGTGGCGCCCCGGCTCTCGCTGAACGTCTCGTCGCCGCGGGTGTGGCGTGCCCCGGGCATCGCCCCTTTCGGGTACCTCCCATCGCGCCCGAAGCCCCGCCTTTCGTCCGGGCGCCTCTCTCCGCCGCGGGTGCGTCGCGTCTCTGACGACGCCCTTCTCGGGCACCTCGGGCGAAATGGGAAATGTTGCGCGTCCCCGCTTGGTTCAAGCGCTGGTGCTCCGCACGTTCCTCTTTGTCGCTCGCCCCATCTTCCTGGGCGCTATCAATGGGATCGGCGTCTCGCACCGTTACCGATGGATAAAAGGGAGGACTAGTGCCAGTTTCCTGCCCGTCGGTTAGACGTTATCGGACACCCCAGTCTCGTTGTCACTATCTCGACGGCTCGGGCTCGATTGTCCACCCCCTGTCGTTAATAGGAATTCGTCGAACTCGCGTTCACTCGGCATTCGTCGTTTTTTTTTGTCAGTGGTTTCCCCCCCTATCGCACTGCCCCTTTTTTGCACTAGCTAACTTCAGCACGTGTGTTTCTGTTGTTCGGGGATTTGCCCGATTCCTCGAACCACTTCATCTCTTTGTCCCGTGGCACACAAAGGAGGTTAGACCTTGTAATTGTTATTTCGAGTCCAAGATCACGTGATCCCCTTTGTTCGTGTCGAAACGATAAACAGTTTGACCTTGTACAATCGGGTCTGTACGGCCTTTCTCGGTCCACGTTTTTTTTTTTTTTTATTGCGCTAGTCCCCTCGCACTCTTCGATTTGCGCCGCACTTTTACTATTGCGTCGTAATTAAACGATTCGCGCCGCACTTTAACGATTCGCGCCGTTCTTCAACGATTCGCGCCGCGCTTCAACGATTCGCGCCGCGCTCCAACGATTAGCGCCGCACTTGAACGATTCGCGCCGCACTTTGCTATCCCACTTCTGAATGTTAGAAGCACGGTAATTCTTATGTCCCTTGTCCTCGCCGCCTGCCTTCCCGGGACCTTACCTGTTGGAGGGTTACTGAAAAGTTGTAAAATAACTATTCGCAGGTAAGTATAAGTATAGGATTTATTTCCAAAACGTTTCACCCTCCGACGGTCGATCGGGTCGCGCACACGCGCTATAGCGACCTAAGCCGTACGGAGGTATCTCTCGCTCCCTTGCTCGCTCACACACGCGGCCGCCAGATGCAACCACTCTCTCTCTCTCTCTCTCTCTGTTCAGGAAACTTCATAATTTCGGGAGTCACCGTGGGGGGCCAGCAGCTCTCGGTCGGTCGCTGGCATGAGCCCCGCGGTGCTCCAATTAGCTTTTAACTTGACCCATCGATCAAGCACAATCGCGATCGATATCCAGCTTCTTCTCCGCTTATTCGCTATACTTCGTAGTGACCGGGCGCGCTTCTCTCTTACGGTTTTACCTCGCAGCAAACAGCACGCTTCTCTTCGATGTATTACTTTTACTGGTCGTTGAATTACTTCCTTTCGGTACAACTTCTGTGGTCGTGAACTTGGAGAATCAAGGCGATTTACGACCGTATTGATTTCCGGGATCACGATATCTCTTCGATTATACAACGGCTAAAACGGACGCTCCTTTTCTGCTCACTAACTTCGAAAATAACGGCTCTCTTCTGTTTTGTATCAACGGTAGTGTTTATTACGATATTCGGAACCATTTACGCTCGGTTCGATTGTCAGATACACACTACGGTTACGGTTTACTTCGGTTGTGTTCTTTCCAACGGTTTTCACTTCTCGCGACGCGTTAGATCACCTTTACGCGTCCACGCGGCACCGGTACGACGCCATTACACACGTGGCACCGGTAACCCAGACTTGTAATTCATTATGATTAATTATTAATAAATCTCCATTTGTTTATTTTCCGTTACTCGCAGTGCTTCAGTGTCTCTTCATTTTTCGGCCTTTTCGCCCAATAAGCAAATCCTTGATTTTGAAATTCCCCCATCACCTTAAGACCATTTCCGAGGTCTGTTCCCAGACATTTTTTGGTCTTTCGAGCCGGATCGAGGTGATGGGTGGTTGAAAAATTTATGTGATTTGCTGAAAAAAGGGTAAACTTCGGGATTGCATCGTATTTCTTGACGAGTGAAAAGTGCGCGACAAACCGTTTTCTTCGCCCATTTTATGTGGATCTTCGTCGTTCGCGCTCTTTCACACTCTTCGGCTTCGGCATCCGCGTTCGTTCTCGGTCGCACTCACTGCGCAGCAAGCTCGAACGTTCGGCCTTCTTCACGCACAAGTTCGCGGCTCGCTTCGCATAGACGCTACGCGTCGGGTGTGTGCGTGTACTTCGGTCTTATTCTCGCTCGGACGATCCTTCGTATAGTGCGCGCTCTCTCTCACACACTGTTCGTGGACTCTTCGTGTAGTAGTGTGCGCTTCGCTTCTCACGTACTCTGCGTGACGCGCGTGTGTCAGTGTACCTCGGCCTCGATCGCGCTCAGACCCTTCACCGTAGAGTGGGCGCCCTCTCGCACACACTGTTTGCGGACTCTTCGTGTGATAGTGTGCGCCTCGCTCTTCAAGTACTCTTCACGACGCGCGTGTCCGTATACGTCGGTCTCGCTCGCACTTGGTTCCTTCACCGTATAGTGCGCGCCCTCTCGCACCCACTGTGCGCGGTCTGTTCGTGCGATAGTGTGCGCCTCGCTCTCCACGTACTCTTCGCGACTCGCGTGTGCCCGTATACCTCGGTCTCGCTCGCGCTTGGATCCTTTACCGTATAGTGCGCGACCTCTCGCGCCCACTGTTCGCGGTCTCTTCGTGGGACAGTGTCCGCCTCGCTCTTCACGTACTCTTCGCGACGCGCCTGTGCCCGTGTACCTCGGTCTCGCTCGCGCTCGGATCCTTCACTGTATAGTGCGCGCCCTCTCGCGCCCACTGTTCGCGGTCTCTCCGTGCAATAGTGTGCGCCACGCTCTTCACGTACTCTTCGCGGCGCGCGTGTGTTCGTGTACCTCGACATTTTTAACTCGAGAGCTACTACCATACAGTGTTTGAGTTTCTTTCCGTTTTCTTTCGTTTACGGAGACTCTCCGTTTGATTTCGATTTCGGATTAACAGTTTTGACTTTGACAAATTTTCGGTATCCTCAAATCTTCGTCGGTTTTCGTTCAACCTCAGTGCGCGTCGCTCGTTTCAACATTTCGCGAATTCATTCTTCGATTTTTCATCGGTTTTCCGTTCGATACACATCGGTCCGACATTCCCTGAGTTTCTTCTTCGATCTTTATCGGTTTATCGTTCGACACTCAGTGCGAGTCGATCGTTTTGACCCTTCGGGTAGTTATTCCTCGATTTTTCATTGATTCTTGGTTCGACACAGCGTGCGCCGATCGTTTCGACACTTCGTGAATCCCTTCTTCGATTTTCCACTGGTTTCCATTCCTTGAACTCGGTGCGCGTCGACTAATTTAACATCTAGTGCATTGCGATTTAGTCGATATTTCGCGATTTTCCGGTTTCTTCGAATTTTTATCGGCTTTCGCTTCACACATTCGGTGCGCGTCGATCAACCTTTTGACATTTTGGTGCATGTCAATTTATTTCAATCTTCGTGTGTTTCGGTTTCTTCGATGCTCATCGGTCTTTGTCTACGAAACTCGGTGTGTGTCAATCGGTTTGACATTTCGGTGCATTTCTATTCATTCCGAACTTCGTGTGCCCGGGTTTCTTCGGTTTTTCGTTGGCCCTCGTCTTCGAAGCTCGGTGCGCGTCGTTTGTTTTGACACTTCGGTACTTTTCAATTAATTTCAAACTTCGTGTGTTCGGGTTTCTTCGATTTTTTGTCGGTCTTTGTCTTCGAAGCTCGGTGCGCGTCGATTGTCTTGACACTTCGGTACTTTTTAATTCATTTCAAATTTCGTGTGCCCGGGTTTTTTCGGTTTTTCGTCGGTCTTCGTCTTCGAAACTAAGTGCGCGCCGATTTACTTTTTGACATTTCGGTGCATTTCAAATTATCTAAAATTTGTGACGGTTTCCGCGTCTTTTTGGCAGCTATTGCACTTTGATTATTTCTAACTTCCGCGTATCCGGTTTTAAAATTTCGTGACGTTTCCGGTTTTCAACATTCGGTGTGCCTCGGCTTCTTCGACATTCGGTGTGCTTCGTTCGTTTCAAACTTCCGTGTTTTTCGGTTTTTTGACATTTCATGACCTTGGTTTTTTATATTTGGCGCACTTCGACTATTTGAAACTTCCTGCAGTGCGGGTTTCTTGACATTTCGACGTTTTCGGTTCTTGACACTTTGCGCTCCTCGGTGTTTTGAAATTTTGCGACACTCCGGTGCCAGTGGCTTTCGTTACTCTTCGACAATGGCAACGCGTCACCGCCAAGCAGAGATGGCTTGCTTCAATTGCCTCGGTCCCCAATCGCCCATTGACTGCCGAGTTATGGGACGATACTTCAAATGCAACGGAAAACATCACACAATGATTCATCTCGAGCCGAGCTCTATAACGGTCAGCAACTCGGCAAGCACCTCAACTTCTCAGAGCTTCGCGAATCCACACTCGACATCGAGACCAACGGCAACTTCGTCGCCAAACGAGCCTCAAGCTTGGCTCCAGCAGGTTAACAACGTGACATCACTTCCGGGACGCAAGAGAATTCGGATCAACTCGTAGCGTTATTTCATTCAGCTTCCGTCGGCACTTCAATTACGGATGCTTCAACCTCGCCGACGGGTCGATCTTCGGTCTTGCTGGCCACGAGCGAAGCAATCTTCACCTCGTCATCGGGCATTCCACATCGGATCCCACTTCATCGACTCTGGTTCTGATCTCTCATCCATCTCAGAACGCTGGTCTCAACTTCTTCGACTTCAACGGACGACCGCTTTACTCCCAACATGCGGAGTCCACGGTCAGGTAGCGGGACGGACGTGGGAAGCGACCACCGTCACACTCTTGTCACTTCATGATCCGACTTCACACTTCACGTTTACAGCGTTCACTCGGAGCATCTCGACTTCACTGCTCGCCTTCCTTCCACACTTAGGTCCAGTCAACACTTTAACTTCAAGCTCGGTTCGTATACTACACACTTCAATTGATGACAAGGTCACTTCGCGGTTTCAGAAAATCCTGAGAGCAAGCGGAAATTCCGTCGGATTCGGCCCCTACACCCGAACCGGAGGAGTCTTCTTGCGAACATTATATTCGAGAGACCCATTCGAGAGACAAACAGGGCCGTTACGTGGTACGGCTTCCCTTCAAAATTCTACCTTCGTCTCTCGGAGATTCGTATGCTGGTGCCAAACGGTGTCTTCTGTAGCTACAACGACGGCTTCCGACCAACGAAGCCATTGGAACTTCTACGACAAATTTCTTCAGAACTACAAGACGTTGTCACACATGACTCGAGCTCCAACAGCTGTCTTTTTAAACCCAAGGATTATGTTCCTCACCGACAAAACTTCGCATCATATTCAATGGTTCCTTCAAGACGACGAACGGTGTAGCGATCAACAATATTCTTCACACCGAGGCCGACCTTCAACACGTCCACCCCGAGTCTCACCTAGACGAGAGTTTCATTTCATCGAAAGAGCCCAACATCAAACTTCTCAGCCTCGTATGGACTTTGCACACGGACAACTTCAAGTTTACCCTTTGACTCTCCTTCAATACTGAGATCACGGAAAAAAAGGATTCTATCGGAACCGGCTTTATTATTTGATACATCTGGGTTCCGTTCACCAGCCAGCTTTACAGCGAAAGTCTTCCCAAAAGAACTGTGGTTGACAAAACTTCAACGGGAGAACCATCTGCCACTTCGACTTCAGGAAAAACGGCTTCACTTCAGAGACAGATTGAGCGATCTCTCTCTCTCATCAGTCTACCTCGATGCCTTCATTTTTCAACTTCAACAACGTTGACCATCACGGCTCTTGGGACGCTTCCCAACAAACCTTCACTGCCACCTCAGACCCAAGTCTACAGATTTCGGATCTTTTGGACCGTCTTCTTCCTGCATCAGGCTTCTCCGGAGTGCTGCAGTTCGTCAGCGACCTGTAGCATGCTTCAGACGGCTTCCTCATACTTCACTGGCCACTCCAACTACACCTGGACCCTCAGAAAACGAGAAACTTCACTTCCGTATGAAGAATTTTCGACTCTCCTTACGGAAATTGAAGCAGCATTAAATTCAAGGCCACTTTGCCAACGGACGACTTCCCCCTTCACGATGGCCACTAGCTCGAGTGACCGAACTTCACACGGGATTGGACGGACTCCCTCGAGTTGTGACACTTCGCACGGCATCTTCGACGTTCAAGCGGCTAACTTTAAAACTAGCAGTCCTTCCGGTAAATTCTTCGTCAACAACAGTCGCCCAAGGCGGGGAGAATTTTCAGGAAACTTCATAATTTCGGGAGTCACACCGTGGGGGGTCAGCAGCTCTCGGTCGGTCGCTGGCGTGACCCCCGCGGTGCTCCAATTAGCTTCTAACTTGACTCATCGATCAAGCTCAATCACGATCGATATCCAGCTTCTTCTCCGCTTATTCGCTATACTTCGTAGTTACCGGGCGCGCTTCTTTCTTACGGTTCTACCTCGCGGCAAATAGCACGCTTCTCTTCGATTTATTACTTCGACTGGTCGGTTAATTTCTTCCTACCGGTAGAACTTCTGTGGTCGTGAACTTGAAGAATTGGAGCGATTTACGACCG
This sequence comes from Sussaba pulchella, assembly GCA_963971145.1. NCBI lineage: Eukaryota > Metazoa > Arthropoda > Insecta > Hymenoptera > Ichneumonidae > Sussaba > Sussaba pulchella. The sequence goes on from OZ020167.1 coordinate 2,202,414, forward strand.
TATTGATTTTCGGGTTTACGATATCCCTTTGATTCTACAACGGCTAAAACGGACGCTTCTTTTCTTCTCACTAACTTCAAAAATAACGGCTCTCTTCGGCTTTGTCTCAACGGTAGTGTTTATTAGGATTTCCGGAACGATTCACGCCCGGTTCGATTCTCAGATACACTTTACGGTTACGGTTTACTTCGGTTGTGTTCTTTCGAACGGTTTTCACTTCTCGCTACGCGTTAGATCAACTCTACGCGTTACGTGGCACCGGTAACCCAGACTTGTAATTCATTGCGATTAATCGTTAATAAATCACTATTTGTTTATTTTCCGTTACTGTTCATGTTCACGCACGTGAAATGAATTCAAGACGAGATAATGTATACGAAGTCTTTATTAATACGTAAGTTGTGGTTCGTATCCCGGGAACGAGTGAGCGTCGCTGAGCTGGGAGACAGCGTTGCAACGCGCTCCCCTCCCAAGCGCCCAAGCCCACACACACACCTATAGAGATGTATGGATGATTATTCCAACACTCCCTTCCATACATAAAATCTCTATATCTTATATGTTCACTTATGCATTCTCACACAGTCTTGGGTGCGGTTACATCGTTTAACACAAACTTTGGTACACATCAAGTAACATTCGGTAATCTTTAATCTCGTTAACCAAATACATCTCTTATTTTAATAATTTCATAACATGTTTGTTGTTAATTAAACTAAAACATAGGTACATTTGTTCCGTAGCCTTTCTCATCTCAATTTGTTAAACAAAAACTAAAAACATAGGTACATTTCTTTCGTAGCATTTCCCATCGCAAAAACTAAAAACATAGGTACATTTCTTTCTTAGCATTTCTCATCTCAATTTGTTAAACAGAACTTAAACCATAGGTACATTTCTTGGTAATTATGCAGAAAGTGGACGCCACCCCGATTTCCCTGAAATTCAAATATGTTATAGAGGGCACTTATCTGAGTAATTTCATATTTATATGTTGGGCGCGGAAACCAAGTCTTCATATAGTAATCCGTGTTTGAAAGTTTCAAAAACGACTTTTGAAATTCAATAGATTGGCTTTGTTTACGTTGTATATTCCACATTGCGGTGCTTAATTTGTGTCTTACCTTGCCCCCCCCCCCCCCCCCCCATACGGTCGGTATTGTTAGGTTAAACCTTTCAGCTATTCCATTATGCTGATGTGTATCTGGACTCGCCAACTGAGATTCAGCTCCTAAGTTTTTCAGCACTTCTAACGTGTACCCACCAGCGTATTCGGTTCCCTCATCTGTTCTCAAATAGCATACTTTCGCATCTCTTCTTAATGAATTTCTTGCCGCTCTAATAAATTCTTCAAAACAATGTCCTGTCTCACTTTTAAAATTCATTGGGTAGGCCATAGCCAGTCTCGAGTAATCATCAATAAATACTACGATAAACCGATAACCTTGCGGATGCGCTGGAGGGTTTATCGCCCCCATCACATCTGAATGTACAATTTGCAAAGGTTCTGTCGCTCGTATTCTAGTCATGATAAATGGAAGCCTTTTTGCCTTTGTAATATCGCATACTTCGCAATCTAGTATATGTCTATCAAAAATCGCTTTGTGTAGCGCTTTATTGTTTCTGAAATGTTTCTGTAGCGCTTTTAAATAAGATAACGAGGCATGTCCAAATCTTACATGCCACAGTAAGGTATTGTTGTTTCTCTTAAATTTTCCATTTTTATCGTCCAAAGGCAATTCTAAAACTGGACTTTCCTCTCCTTCTAATTCTTTCAAATCCTCAAACTCTGTCCCGAACCGTAAATTCTAAACTCGACTTTTCACGAGTCATACTACTTTTATTTGACTCTTTCAGGACTTCGTCACTTTCCATGTTTTCTGTTTTCTTATCTCCTGAATTTTCCCTGTGTGATTCTTCCTCAACCCTTTCTCTCTTTGGCTCTATATGATTATTGTCTTTTCTCTCTATCTCTTCACATCTTGCCCTTTCCGTAACACTTCTAGTCATGTATCTAGTTTCATTCCCATCCGTAGCTACATATACCATTATTTTCTTATTTTCGTATTGATTTTTAGCATTTTGTACATCTAACTCGATGATCCAGTACGGACTCTTATAAATCCCGCTCGAAAATAATTTCTGGGTATTTGGGTCGAAAATGTTAATCCTTTCTTTGTCCAGGTATATACTCAATCCCATTTCCGCGAACTTTCTAAGTGATAACAACTTGTCCGAGAGAGCCCGAGCGCATATTACATTGCAAATTTCGTGTATGTTTCCTTGACTTGTTTTTATTTCAATCGAACCCTCTCCCTCCGTTTGTAAGTCCGCGTCGCTATTTTTATTTGCGCATTTAATTGTTCCGTGATTTCCTGCTTTATAATTTTTGAAAATTAACTTCGAATTTGTCAAATGTTCTGTGGCAGCTGAGTCTGCCAGAAACTTTACAAGTAAAGACTTATTATCTTGTTCCGCAACTTTCCATCCTTTTCGATAATTATCTGATTTTACTTCTGAACATTCACGTTTATCTTTAAAACAATATTCACCTTTTATGCCGTGATCCACTATCACAGCGTTTGCTTGAGCTCGTCCTCCGGTTCCTCTGAAACTACCTCTGTCGCGTCTCAAACTATTTTCCGACCCATAACCTCTGCCGTTTGACTTTCCTCTCTTTGCTTTTCCACCTCTCATCTCAAACACTCCCTTTCTGTTTCCACCTCTACTCCCATCATTTCCCGGAAAACTGTATCTGTTTGTGCCTTTCTGAACATACCTGCCTCTTCCTCTCGGATTTTTCCCGGATTTGCGGCCAGCGTTGTTCTCCGGATGTCGCATTGTACACCACTTCTCGATATGGCTTGCCAGATCTTCGACGAATTTCTTGCAAGCATAACATTTTTTTAGCCCAGCCTCTCTCCGCGGACAATCTCTGCTTATATGCCCGTTATCATCGCACGTGTAACACCTCTCCATTTTCACATCTCTGGTGGAGTAGAAAGCCTTTGGTTGCGTCGCATCTCTTGACAAGTTTGTTTGCCTGTCAGCTTCGTCCTAAATAATAAAATCTTTTAGTTCCTCGCATGTTAAACTCCTTTTGGTTTGATTTTTAGTCATGAATTCTACATTTTCAACGTTAGGAACTGTTGTGCCCCGGAATTTCGCAAGCATATTCAGTTCCGGCATTCGACATTCCTTAGGGAGTGTCGAAAGCCGTGGTCATCATTTTGTAAAACGGTGAATCGGCCGATGACCCGATCGATTGCTCGTTGTTTGCAGCCATTGCGCCAGCACAGTCTTGCTGGCGCAGCACCGTTGGCTCATACCAAAGCGGGTGCCACGACCGAGTCGACCTACTAACCCTCCGATCAGGGATATATTAATGACCAGGGTGACGACCAACGTCAGTCAAGTTTTCGAGTGAAGGTCGAATCGCTGTTCGAAGCGAGACTCCCGAACCGCGGTAGCTACACTCTCTCACGGGTGCTTAGGATCAGCCGGCTACGCACGATTCCGTAGTGGTACGAGTTGGTACCGATAATTGTAAAAAAAACACTGTAACTTTATAATAAAACCTACACACAAACTAATTCTACGTGAATTCCAATTCTTCGACGGTAAAGAATCCCTAAAAAATAAATAATTAAATGATAACGTCCTCTCTTCCCGTTCCAACACAGTAACACGGTCGGCCGGCACAACGAACGGTATCCTTTACTGCTTTATACAACGCGTCTCTTTTTTCTTGCTCTGACAAAGGAGAAACATCTGATAAATTTTCGTACTCCCTAATCAGCTCTTCGAATTTGTCCTAAAACTCTGAAGCCTTGATTTTTCCAGGAATATACTTTAATTCAAACAATTTTGTTCTTATTGTCAGTGAGTTTTGATTTATTTCACTTTTCTTTAATTTTTGCAAAATGATCAATATTTCCTTTGGATCAGTTTTCCTTAGAATCTTAGAATGATATGTTGTTTCAATTCTATTTATTATTATATCCTTTACTCTGTGAATATGTTTTTCTTTCATCTCTTCACTAAATTTCCTTATCATTTTAACATTAGGATCAATCACGTAAAGCAAATCATTTTCTCCTAGTTCTGACCTCAGCAAAACTATAAAATATTCATATCTCATTTTGGTCGTTAGTTTGTAATCGCGTCTCAAATTTGATCCCCTACCGAGCACTTCGGATCTCATTGACTCTTTTATTTCTTCTGCGAACTGTTTATTTTTCAATTCTATTTGAGATTAATTTAGTACTTCATTTCTAATTAAATCAGCTAAAGTTTCTTGGGACACAAATTCTAACCCTTTTCTACCTGACTTTCGTTACTCATTCGTTCCATCTGATGTATTTAATTCTTCTACCTTTTTTGTTAGCTCTTCTCGTGGTTTTTCCGCGTCCTCTACAGACGTCCCGGGCTTGTAATCCGCAGGCGGATACGCTGTGGCACCTATGCCCGTCGGATCTCTCAGTCTATGACTGGCCCTCTGTTCGTGCATTATAACATTGACGCTTTCTATCAAGCTCTTTACCGTATTATTTGATAATACAATCGCATTCGTCTGGCCCGTTGTTACTTGTTTAATGAACGCATCACTCTGCATCATACGGGTCTCCATAGCGGACAAAATTATATTATATGCCGGATCGCCTGAAAGATCTTTGATTTTATTTTCTAATAATTCTCTAATGTTCGTTTTTGCATTTGATTTACTCATGTCTAGATTTTTAATTGAGGGAGTGTCTTTACGTGCTTGTGAGCTCGCATCTCTTTTACCTCCCATCGTCTTTTCATCTCTCACTCCGTCGCCCACATCCTTTACCTTCAAAGGTCGTTGTGCGCTTCTCGTGTCTCCCGCATCTAGGGTCTCAATAGTTTTTCTCTCATCTCCTTCTCCTTCCTTACTATTCTCAATTTTCTCCAACGTCGCCTCTTTGTCTCTTGAAGATTGATTTAACAACAATTCTTCTTGCTCCGGTGTGATATCACTCGACGCTGATTCGGCCTCCCCGTTACTGTCTGTGTGGTCGGTGTCTGATTTTATTACAAAGCTGCCGTAGTCCAGTTTCCACTGTAACGCTTCCCACAATTTTCCATCCAGCTGCGATACACCTGGAAAAAACTTTCCGGTCAACATTCGCATTCAACCATTGCAACAAACTTATCTTGTTCATTCACTTTTCCACTCATCTTTCTCATTTAGATTTTCCCTCATCCCTCTCATTGGATTTTCTACTCATCTCTCTCATTTAATTTTCTAGATATCGTTTGTCAGACACTTGACCTCAGTCTAAACAACTGAACGTCAAAGTTGGATAGACTTCGGTCGGATGTAGTTCGAGCCTCCCCCAAACATGAAAGGCTTGGTTCAAAGAGAACACCCTCGAGTTTTCATCTCTGCACCCCACTACATGGTTGGCACATTGATGAAAAACTCGGCCACTTATTATACACCAGTACTGTCACTCTATCAACGGTAGTGAACTACTTACCAAATCGGTATTGAGAATTTGTCATCGTCGTCCTCATTACTCTCCACTTCCCTTTGCGGGATATCTCTATGGGCTCTGCCCGATGTTCTACGTTTATCAATTCATCGTTCCGTATGAGGTCCCACGGTACTAGACACCGCTCGTCCCATACTGTAATGATTTTAATTTAGTATCATTTTGATTTCATATTTATTCATATTTTCTCTTTTTTTTCAAAATTATTATTTATACATCGTCACGCATCTATTTGTTTTTATTTTTAATCTCGAAGTTTCCAGTCCATATCTATTATCCTTTTTTTTTTCAATTTATCAATCTATTTTTTTCAATCTATTGTAACGGTATTTCTACCTTCCTCTACATATCCGTCGGGATAGACGGTAGTTCGGAACTCGAGTAGGTGAAGAAACTGGTGGAACACGATATAAGACGATGGTTCAGATATATTCTGTCAAGTATGCGCCTTTTGGGTGGCAACCCGTAGTACAGTGTGGGTCCCTAGCGCCTATCGGATGTTAAACCGCGATACGGTTGCGCCGAGCGCCTGTCGTAAGACGACCCGCGAGACAGTTGCGCCGAGCGCCTGTCGTAAGACGACCCGCGATACAGCTACGTCTGGCCCGAGCCCCGGCGCTGGAGGGCCTCGCCCGACGCGACGCGGCCGCTGGACCGTGGAGAGGGGTCTAGGGTGGTGACTGGGACACCCGTCGCGGTCCGCTGTCCCCACCGTGCCGCCGAGAGCTCTTCCGTGGATCGAGGGAAGGCTCCTGCTGTCTCCTGAGGCCCGGATACTTCGGTCTCTCGATCGGCTCGCCTGGGCTCTTCCCTCGGGCGTCCTCGTCCTTCTTCGGTGGTCCTGGTCGATCCTTCACTTGGCGGCTGGTGCTCCCTAAAACAGAGTGCCTTTTCTGCGCTCGATCGGCTCTTTTTATACTGAATCACGGGCTCTTGCCTGCCCGTGATTCGTCCTTTTACGGACCCCCTCTCGCTCCGGTCGCTGTCGGTTTCCATGGCTCGTTCTTTTCGAAGTCTAACCGCCCTAGGTTTGTTATGATGTTATTGTTTTTGTAGCTATGGGGAGTGTAGCGGCGTCGGTACCGTTACACTATAATTTGTTTCTGTACTCGTACAATTTCGTTTGGCCAAACTCTTTTGTTCCCTAGGAACTCTACAGGAGCGCCGAGTCCCCCGCCCGGCGAAGCGTTCGCGAGCGTCCCCATCCACAGCCCCAAGCCGCCCCTCACGCCAGATTTCCCTCTCTCCAGCAACTTCCTTTTACGGGTAAGACGCGCTCGAGCGTGTGCCAACAGGTCTGAGCCTGCCACGCGCTACGCGCCAGCACGTGCACACGCTCGCGTCTTTCCTCCCCGCGTCTCTATGGTGTCCGCGTCTCTCTTTCCTTTGTTTCCCCCCCGCGTCTCTATGCCGCCAGCGTCTTTCCTTTCTCTATTTTCCCACATCTCCTTAATTCAATTCCAATTTTCGATTTTCCTTTTTTTTTATTACTTATTTCTCTACTTACGGCCGATCATTTTCACTATTTCGGGCACCTCCCAGCCACTCGTATCTTCCACATCTCCTATCTCTTCTTGATCCATATCTCCCTTCTCCTCCCGATCCGTATCTCCCATCTCTTCTTTTCTCCGGTGTCCACTTTCACCACTAATAACGATATTTTTAATTTATCACTCCACAATACACTTTTTCGCAGTGGAAGCGTGCTTGGCGCATAACCTGTTAGCGTTCACGCACGTGAAATGAATTCAAAACGAGATAATGTATACGAAGTCCTTATTAATACGTCAGTTGTGGTTCGCATCCCGGGAACGAGTGAACGTCGCTGAGCAGGGAGACAGCGTCGCCACGCGCTCCCCTCCCAAGCGCCCAAGCCCACACACACACCTATAGAGGTGTATGGATGATTATTCGGACAGTTACTCGCAGTGCTTTAGTGTCTCTTCATTTTTCGGCCTCTTCACCCAATAAGCAAATCCTTGAATATGAAATTCCCCCATCACCTTAAGACCAGATCCGAGGTCTGTTCCCAGACACTTTCTCTCTTTCTGAGTCGCGTCGAACGTACGCTCACACTCACCTACCACATGCGCCTCCACGCTCCGTCTCTACCGACGGTATAACCTTCTGATCTCTCCATGCATGTGAGTACGCTGTCGCGCTGTTGCTTCACTCTGCTTTTCGATCCGTTTCTGCCGCTTTCTGCCCCTGGCGGAGAGTTGATTGCAGGTCTTGAGCATGCGCTTATTGCCTCTGCATCGTTGCATGAGGCGTTTGATTGTCCTGCTGTGCTGTTGCGTCGAGGGAAACCGTTTTCTTTGGGCTTTCCTAACCTCCACTACGGCTTTTAATGCTGCGGGGGAGGGGCTTGTGATAGCGAGGATTCGGAGAATTTCTACGAAACTACTCCGATTACCTCGCCGGCTTCAGGCGTCCCCCGAGTGCCATTGGTGGGGGCAACCGTCGCAAGCTCTCTTGCGGATGCCGTGGCGCGGGGCTTGGCGCCGCTGTTAACCGCCGCGGGCTTGCCGTCGGGCTCCCCTGTGGTGGGGGAAACTACGCTGCGACGTTCTGTGAGTACTGTGGAGCCGCCTTTGCTTGCTGGTGCTCTGGTGATGGATGGGTCGCCGGCCGGTGCTTGTGGTTCTGGCGCTGCGGGCGCTGCGGGCCTTACGCGTGGGGTATCGCTGTCTCCGTCTGACGTTACTGACATGCTTCGGACGCTGGCGGATTCAAAGAGTGCGATTACGTCGATTTTGATTGCGAGTAAAGAGACGGTTGAGAAGCGCAAGCGAGTGGATGAGGCCCTCAACGATTATCACGAGCGTTTTCATGCTCTTGCGACGGCGTATTTACAGCTTTATACGAAGCTGGAGACAATTTCGGCGTGTGACGCACTTTTCAATGCGCATCAAGGGCGTTCCGGCTCAGGCGCTCCTTCGGCCGCTGTGGATGACCCCCCCCCCCCCCCCCCCCCAAGGACCTTTGCTTTACCGGTGGCAGGACGGAGTGGCTCTGTTTGTTTGCTGCGTGGATCGTTGCTTGAGGTGCCGAAATATACGAAGCAGCGAATCATTATCGAGCCGATTCCCTCGGAGGATGGGCGCTTCGCCACGGTGGAAGCGACGAAGCAGGCGTTGCAGGCGTCTAATGATCCGGTGGCTCTCGGTATTAAGGTCACTCGAGTATCAAGTGTCCGTAACAATAGTGTGCGACTTCAGGCCAGTCGTGGTGACCTTCAAAGGCTTAAAACACTGCCGAACTTGCGCGAGGCGGGGTTAATGGCAAAAGAGGACATTCGGCTGAACCCGCGGTTAATTATACACGATGTTCCCGCGGTGATGACTCAAGAGGCGATTTTGGCAAACCTCCTGACTCTTAATCTTGCGGCTTCGGATCCGGCGGATACGAAGATTGTCTATGTTTATCCATCGCGAGGCCGCCGTTTCACGCGATGTGTTATTCAGACAACGGCGGAGGTCAGGAAGCAATTGTTGGATCTACCGGATGTGTCCCCGGGATAAAATTCCTGTCGTGTTACGGATCATGTAAGGATCTTACAGTGTTTTCGGTGCCTTAATTTCGGCCACAAGGCTACGGATTGTAGCCGGCAGGAGTGTTGTCGGCGTTGCGCTGGTGCTCACCAGACGAATGCGTGTCCCGGGGGGGGGGGGTGCAGCTGGCGTGCCGCAATTGTACGGCGGCCAAGTTACCGGAAATTAATCATTCGGCGCTCGATAGTGTAGCGTGTGTCATCCTTCGGAGGAGGATTGAGGCGAAGGCTCAGCTTATAAATTATGGGTAGGCATTTAAGAGTTTGCCACGTGAATTGTCAGTCCCTGCTGCCACATTTCGATGAGCTGCGACTCCCCTTTATGGCCTACATCATTTGTCTTTCTGAGACGTGGCTAAAGCCTGATCTTCCGGATGACCTTGTATGTTTGCCGGATTACGTGCTGCTGCGAAGGGCCAGGGTTGGCCGGCAAGGGCGGGGGAGTTGGTGTGTACGTGCACCGTATGCTCTCTGCTTCTGTTCTCTCGACGTCTCCGGAGCAGTACTGCAGGTTGCCAGAGTTCATGATAATCATCGTCAAGGTGCCGGGTGCTGCGTCGGTTTTGGTTGCGGTGGTGTATCGGCCACCTAAGCTTGGACATTTAACGCTTTTCGAGGAGCGTTTCGCGGGAATTTTGCCGGACTTTTAGCATGCGATTGTGCTTGGTGACTTTAATGCGGATATGGGTGTGGTGTCGTTCGATGCGGATCATCTTCGGCATTTCATTGCGGAGAATGCGCTTCACCTTGTGCCTCACTGTGCCACGCATCATACAGCGGTCTCCAGTACGCGGCTGGACTTATGCATCGTCGATGATGGTGATAAGGTTCTTGCGCATGGGCAGTATCCTGTGCCCTTCCTTTCGGCGCATGATCTTATTCATGTTACGTATGGGGTTGTGGCGCCGGTCTGGAGGGCGACTATGTTTGCGTTGCCGGGGACTCAATGGCGTGGTTAGGGATGTGCTTCGGCGTGACCTTGAGTCGGTGGAGTCGGGTCAGCTTTATCAGTTGCCGTCGATTGATGATAAGGTGGCGCTCTTGACTGGGGCCGTTGTTGCTGTTTCTGTTACTAGCCCGGTTAGTCACCCGGATCAGTTGAATGTGCAGTTTTCATCGGCTGGGGGCGTACTGCCGTTGGGTGGGGATTGTGCGGTATCGATGGCGGATGCGGAGGGTGCTTTTTGTGCGCGGCCTATCCTCCGCGACGAGCTTGTGGTGGCGACGAATTCGGTGGTTTCGGAGGCAGCGGGGGTAGATGGAGTTTCTACGCCCATGTTGCGGATGGCTATGCCTGCAATATGTTCGCATGTGCTCCACATCCTGAATTGCTCGATTGCTTTGTCTGTTTTTCCGTCGGAGTGGAAGCGGGCTCTTGTGTGCCTTATCCCGAAGGTGGTGGCGCCAGCTGCGCCTGGGGACTACCGGCCAATATCGCTACTACGTGTTTATCTAAGATCCTCGAGCGTTTGGTCTCGAAACAGCTAGCGGTTTACCTTGACGGGGCGGGTCTTCGTGATGTGTTTCAGTTCGCGTATAGGAAATCTCACAGCACGCAGGTGGCGCTGCTGCGGATCGTGGATGCGGTTCGTCTTGCGGAGGATAAACGTGAGGTAACGCTTATGCTCCTATTCGATTTCTCGAAGGCCTTCGATTGCGTGCGGCATGAGCAGCTGCTTGCGAAGTTAGTTCAGCTCAATGTTTCGTCGTCGGTTGTGTGCTGGTTTGCGTCGTACCTGCAGGGGCGGTCACAGTCCGTGTATGATAGGTGCGGGAATCGATCGGAGTGGGGGCATTTACGTTCGGGTGTCCCGCAGGGCTCTGTGCTCGGTCCGCTGCTATTTAGGATTTTTCTGAGGGGTTTCGGCGATGTCTTGTCGGGTTGCGAGTACAGTTTTTATGCGGACGACCTACAGATTTATTTGTCGTTTCCCCCTGCGGGCGTGGATGATGCGATTCGGCAGGTGAATCGGGATGTGGCGGCGATTGGTATGTGGGCGAATACGCTTGGTTTGCGTTCGAATGCGTCAAAAACTCGTGCGATACTGCTTGGCTCTGCGCGTTACGTTCGGGCTTTGCGTGAGGTCCCTCTTCTGCCAATATGTGTGGGTCAGGAGGTTGTTCCGCTGTCGTCTACAGTTCGCTGTTTGGGAGTTACGATCTCGGAGACCTTGTCGTGGCGAGACCATGTGCTTCGTGTGTCGGGGACCATCAATGGTATTATCCATCGACTTAGAGCTGTTCGCAGCCGTCTGCCGAGGGAGGTGCGTAAGTTGCTGGTGCGTTGGCTGGTGTTGCCTCATGTGGATTATTGTAGTGTCCTGTTTACTGATGTGTCGATTGAGCATGGCCTGCGGCTCCAGAGAGCTCTCAATAGGGGGGTGCGGTTTATTTTCGATGCGCCTCGGGATGCTCATATCACTCCGTATTTTTTTGCGTTGGGTTGGCTAAAAGTTGTTGATCGTCGGCGGTACTTTGTGGGTACTCTTGTGTATGCGGTGCGGCGTGAGGGGGTGCCGCGGTATTTGCGGGAGTCATTGATGCGACCTGTTCGTCCGGCGGTGCATGAGGTGAGGCGGGAGAGGCATTCCTTGGATGTCGTGGTTCCGCGTTTCCGTACTGAGCGTTACAGGCATTCTTTTGTGGTGGTAGCGTGTTCCTTGTGGAACGCTCTGCCGGGGAAGCTGCGTGCGAGTGAGACGTTGGGGGCCTTCAAGGAGGGGTTGCGGGTGTACTTGCTGGCGGATGTGGGAGCTGGGGTCGAGTTGTGACCTTCAGGCGTGCTTTGGTGTGTTTTGCGGTGCGGAGAGTGTTCTCTTTTGTATTTTTGTATTTTCATATTTTGTATTTTGTTTTCTTGTAAATATTTTGTATATTTGGCGAATTGTATTTGAGCACGGTACTCTTAGGGGGCTTCTGCCCCAGAGTACGGAATAAATCAGACATCATCATCACCATCATCATCATTATCTCTATATCGACTCTCCTCCACACCCGGGTGCAATGCCCTGCCGTTTCGCTGCGCTACTCGCACTCCTGCTTGCGTTCCTACCCACGGCTGACTGCCGCCTCGGTTTTCACCATGCGCGCTCCCCACTTTTTCCACTCTCGTTTACTTCCGTCGAACCTTCTAGAAGGCGCCGCGAGCGCCAATTCCGGATGTTCCACTGTCGGCACTCGCTGCGCCCTCTTTACCGACAGTGGTCAGTTTCCTGACTCTAACACATTGTGCCTGTATATCTCTGGAACGGCAATAGATAGAGAGTTAAAGTTTTGCGTGGATGTTCGGGCCACACAGTAGGTGCTTATTGAAAAGAATTTCTCGAAAATTAACCACTAAGGGGTTGGAATGGGGTGTGGGTGTTCTTCACCAATGTTACCGTATTTCTGGAGCGGCAATAGATAGAGAGTTGAAATTTCGCATCGAGGTTTGGGTCACACAGTAGGTGCTTATCTAAAACGAATCTATTGGAAATCAACCCCTACGGGGTTGGAATGGGGTGTGGGCGTTTGTAACCATTCTTCCTGTATATCTCTTCGACGGCAATAGATAGATCGTTGAAACTTTGTATAGAGGTTTGCGTCACTTAGGAGGTTCTCACTTAGAAAAGATTTTTTTTAAATCAACCTCTAAGTGGGTAGAATAGGGTGTGGGCGTCTGTAACCATTATTACTGTATCTCGGAAACAGCAATAGATAGAGAGTTGAAATTTCGCATGACGGTTCAGTAGAAAAAGTACCTGATAACAAAGAAAAAGTTTTAAAATTGACCGACCGTGCGTTATAGTACATTGGGTACCAAGGAGGGAAAGTGGGCATTTTCAGCTCAATGCGCAAGGCGGAGACGAGTTCCGAAAAGCGCGCGAAGCTAAAAACGGCCCACCTCCAGGGTGCACACGATACTTTATATAACGAAGCCGTGTTTTCCGAGCTGCATGCAAGTTAATGCGTACCATCGACATGTAGTCATGCTGATGGAGTCCAGAGGCGAAGCCCCGGTGGGGACCCGGGGCGAAGCCCCGGGGGGGGGGGGGGGCGGAGCCCGCCCCCTCACTGGACTAACGGTACATAGATCTGATGCATATTGAAAAAAATATCTACTTTATCGTCTCTTAAAACAAACAGGACCTTAATAGTATATTCCCGTCTTAAGAAAAATTGTAAGCACAATGACCCAATGTCGTTTATACTGTCAGTCCATGTGACAGGAGATCGAATAAGCTGTTATGTCTCCTGTTCGCCAGTCTTTTGTTCTACAAAAACTGTCGAAAAAAAGCTCTGCCACCGCTGAACAGCGACGACTCACGGACTTTTATTTTACTGAGACTTTTTTGTGTGTTTTATTGGTCTGTTCACCATAACCACAGCCGAGAGATGTGGAAACGCCTACTTTGGCTTCCCCAAACACGCCCCGAAAAGCGAGAAAAACACGGCTGCGTTATATACAATTTTTTTTGTACGGGACCGACGGGAAGGGGCGGAACGGGACCCGAGCATGTTGATTATCAAATTCAAAGTGCGGATTAACACCTATGTACCTTTGTCGCATATGTCAATATTAGTGTGATTGGATTTTAATCGACTTTTTTTCCCTGGTCGCATATCGTAATTCGGTTGTACCCATTGAAAAAGTAATTGTCTGAAACTTTCATATCGATCTATATAAGGGTGGTTTAAAAAAAAAATTTTTTTTCTGATTTCCATCAAAATACGTTCACTGCAAAGTATTTTGCATCCAGAGAATTCACCCCAAAGATGAACCGATCAGACCATTTTTGGGGGCCGCGCAAGATTTTTCAAGTTTTTCCATTCGATTATCATGTGAAGAACGTAAAGTTTCCATTCAAAAAAATAGCTCCGCGAGTTTTATACCTATGTTGATTCCGTAAGTTTCATTTTGAAGCTCTTCAGGAATCGCTTAAAATGGAATGCAGACCTTTGGGATCCAATTGCAATTTCCGTCGATAATTCTTTACAAAATTTAAAATTATCGCCGGAAGTTGCAATCGGATCCCAAAGGTCTGCATGACCTTTCAAGCGGTTTTTAAAGAGCTTCAAAAAAGAACTAACGCGATTGACGTAGCTATAAAAATCGCGGTGCTACGATTTTTCGAATGGAAACTTTACGTTCTTCCCATGTTAATCAAATGGGAAAATTTAAATAATCTTGCGCGATCCCTAAAAGTGGTCCGATCGGGTTCATCCTTGGGGTGAATTGTCCGAATGCAAAATACTTTGCAGTAAATATATTTTAATTGGAATCAGCAAAAAAAATGTTCACAAGCCACCCTAATCTATCGATACATATAAAACTGTTCCGTGACTGACTGACGGACAATGCACAACCTAAACCACTGAAGATAAAAACATGAAATTTAAAACATATATTTTTTAGAGGGTGTAGAGGTCCACTTAGAAAGGATTTTTCGAAAATCGACCCCTAAGGGGGTGGAATGGGGTCTGGGCGTTTATGACCATTGTTCCTGTATCTCTGGGACGAGAATAGTTAAAGAGTTTAAATCCTTCATTGAGGTTCGGTCGCACAGTAGGTGCTCACTTAGAAAAGATTTTCCGAAAATAAAATCCTGAGGTAGTGAAATGGGGTGGAAACGTTTGTATGGAAAATCGTATTGGCGTCTCCTCTTCGTGTGGACCTTTGTATACTGGCTCTTCCTTATTGTTTTCATATTGTGGTTCGATGGGAGTCAACGGGGAGTGGGGGTGAAGTGGAGGTGAAGCAGTCGGAGGGGCGATGGGAGAAGGAACTAGACGGTCTGGTCGCCTGTTCAAAACCGGAATCTACGCGGACGAAGTCGCGGGTAAAAGCTAGTAATATATAAAGAATAACATTTGAAAGAAGTTCATAAAATTTACATAAATAAACAACAACAAAGAGTCGCCGGAACTTATTCTGAGTCAAGGTTTCGAGTCAACGTCGGTATCATGTGAATTTACATTTTTCATACAATAGCCTAATAAAAATACATAACAGATAACGATCAAAATTCGCGGGTCTGAGGCCGACCGCGTCGTAAGCGAACGTTTCCGGAAAGTGGTGGCGCGACGGGCCCGTTTGAAAACGTTCGGTGCCCGGGACTACCGGTCTTACCACGCGGTTCATTCCGTCAGCGTGTTTTATACAGTGGTCATGTGAGGTGTAATTACTTCAAGTGCTTTCTCTCCGTGGACCACGAGATTAATGGAACAACTAAGCGCGGCGATTCGTGTGTCTACATTTAAAGGTTTGATTATTTATTTATGTATTTATTTCAACGCGACGCAACCCTTTTATACATTTAAATTATAGTATAATATTTTCACCGTTGCATGTGTACCGAATAAAACAAAAAAACAGTATTTTTTAATTTTCTATTACTCAGGATCGATTATGATTTAAAAGATGACCGAACGACTGTCGAGTCGGCCAGTCGACTTTCAAATCATAATTGACCCCCTGTTTCGAGGCAGACTGTCGCACGGCAGACTGTAACCATCCCTTATTTTTTTTACCCAATTTTAGATGAATAAACATTTCAAGCTCGTCACGTTTCCTTCGGACGAAAAAATCTAAGACAAATTTACATTGTACCACCGTCATGGTTAAGATACGACATCCACTCAGAAAAAATGTTTTGCAAATCCATGTCTCCTCCATACACGACTAACAAGACAGCCACATTGCATGCCACGGTTAAAGCGGTAAAGAATCCGTTGCCATCCAGGCAAGAATATGTTGTGGAAATTGGGGGACACGCAGGTTCAGTATTTTGATTTATATACAGCGGGACATTCTCATTTATATGGACAACTTTATTTGAAAAAAAGACCTCGTGATACCAGTGCGAGAACATTATGATACTATTACTAATGATTTTTATTTTACGAGATTCGTACGGAAAAGCTTCCCAGCGTCTAAAATTGCTTGAAATCGAACCGTTTGCGTTTTCAGCGGATAATGAGGAGAAGGCAGCAGCCATGGCAGAAACGGAAAAAAACTTACAAAATAAATGCGATGAATAATTCGCTTCCTATCGATCGACTTTTGAAGAATGCGGCATGTATTCTCAACGTTGCTTGGACACAACCGAAGGTGGCTTGAAGCAAGGAGTCAACACCGTCCACCGATCGTAGAAGGATGGAAACGATATAACAACTCGAGAGCAAGTGCCAGGTAAAAAAAAAATTATTATAGAAACTTATTGATTTCACTTTGACCGTAGTGATGATTTCGATGATAGGAGTTCTGGCGTTTGTCGACCGTTGCAGTGAAAATTCTTCTTTAACATTTTGTCCTTCTGGTTCAGGACCTCTTCAAAAGTTCTTTATTGTCCTTTTCTTTTTGTTGTGTCACTTTTTTATTCATGTGTGACATGTCCCCTGGTTCCGGTGACGTTTCTGTCATCTGTCGCCAGTGACAGAAACGTCAGATAACACAGAGTATAACAAAATATATAAAATATACAAAAAAATACGTACTTAATTAAAAAATATATATATATATACGAGTGTACTTCGAATCAGCTTAACGGTAAGCATAACTAAAGTGTTTTTTAGATTATATTTTTGTACAAGAATGTGGATTCATTATCGTTCAACTATTTTAATCTAAGTAAACTAAGTGAACCTCATCGATAAGATGTCTTACAGGGTTAATTTGAAACTGATTGAAGTGGTTGTACAGGAATATAAATTCATTATCGAATAACTACTTTAACCATCGCCTGAAGAGGACTCGATGAACCTCATCGATTAGGATGTCTGGCAGTATATACTTGGAAATTGTTCGAACTTATCGGTTATAGATAAATGTAAACTCAAGATACCTGTGTTTCGCTGCGATTTGGAGGGAAAGCGACAACCGTTGAATTCTGACAACAGCAAGTAGAAGAGAGTCATGTCAACGAGCATTTCAATTATCGAACAACTATTTTGAGAAATAGTTTCATTTTTCAGAACGTTATAGGTTATCTGTTCTTTCAATCTAAGTGATAATGAATATTGTAGACTCGATTAATCTCATTCATAAGATTTTTTCGCAGTGTTAATTTTGTATTGATTGAAATTCAGAGGTTGTACAAAATAGGCGATACTCATAACCATGAAGAGGAGATAGTTGAACGCAGTTCTGATGATGATACCACTGAGATATTCGTAACAACACCAGCTACACGATTTTCGCGTTCGCACGATTACGAACCGTCCGTTCGATAACGACCCACAGGATACTCCACTGTCAGCTATTCAAGTTGACTAATCGAAAAAAGGTATTTTTAAGACCTAAGGCATATATTTTTACAGCAGCAAAATAAATTATATACACGCATTTAAAAAATTAAAGGAACTCTAAATTTTCCCTTCTTTGCACGTCATTTTTGCGTAGATGTTACCATGGGAAAAATCATCGTATTAAGATGGATAAAAAAAGATTTTGAAGTTAAACATGTCTGGTTTTGAGATTTTTCTTGCGACATTTCTCTTCATCGTGCCATGACCAATGGCCAAAAAAATGTTTCGGCATAAGATTTCAAAAGTAGACAAGCTTCAAAATGTTTTTTTATATATCTCAATACGATGATTTTTCCCATAGTTACATCTACGCAAAAATCACATACCGTCGAGGCGGGCTATTATGGGACGGAATCGGTCTTTTTTTTCTTTCGCGCTTCGTCTAAAATCCAAATTTTAGCTGAAATTCATTTCAGGGCATCAGACCCTTTGAGAACATCCTTCCGAAGGTGTGTTACGAGTTTCATGCATAAAACAAAAAAGTTGGCAATCTTACATCGACTTCGAGTTTGTTCTATAATAGCCCGGCCGATCGGGCTACTATGGAACAAGTTTTGTGGTCGATAATAAAAATTAGTACATCGTTTCTTTTCTGTCCTGTATCGTATGGATATCTTTGTGTAGATATTCTAGAGTACATTTAAGCAAAAATCATCGAAAAATATTAATTTTTGTGGAAATGGTGTATAAAAGAAGTCAATTAAACTTTGATAACATAAAACCCTCTTCCCCTCCTTTTTGGAGACTCAATCACGTTGAATATCGCCTCCAAGGGGATTGATTGTTCGCCTGCAAGCTCCGGCCACCTCCACGCCTTTTTCGTTGGCTCCATCAGGGAGATAACAGCCCCATCCGAGCTAACGGAAAGGAGTTAACCGAGTAAACGTTTTCCATCGAACAATGCAATCACATAATCATCTTTTGAATAAATCTACAAGTTTTTACAATATTTTTTCCTTCAGAAGAAAAAATTGTAGGGTGACCAGGACTGACATTGGAGGCAGCGTGAATCTATTTTAACGCGGTTGTCGTCGATATCTTCAGATGTGAAGCCATTTCTCGGACCGTTATTTCCTTTTTTCACCGTTTCAACAGCCTTTGCGACCTCTACAGGTTTCGTCTTCACATACGCAATTTTCGTCCGTGCAGGGATCCTCTGGTCCTTCCATACCATCTTCAAGTATTTGAATAACGTGCTATTATATTAATAAGAACATTTCCAATCCAGTATTTGACTGTCCACGCAAGAAGGTCGTTAAATAAACGATGAAAATGTAAAAATGTGAGTAAGCTTTCTGTTTTGAGGCTAGAATGCTACGCTGTGAAATTCATATTTACGTATCTTTAACACTGTAGCACCATTAGAAAACTTTTATAAATGAAAACGAACCGTAAAAATCCACTCTATCCAATGCCACGTGAGTTTTTTTAAATATTCACTTATAGTTTCGTTCCATAGTAACCCGACAAATCATGGATTTTTAGTTTTCCACACTTTTATCCGAGAATACTGGTTAAAAATTTACCCCACTGCATGTACATGATCACAACTAATTTGTCTACACTTACCTTGAATATTTGGCATATAGCATTGACTGATGACCCGCTCTAGCCGGATGTTTGGAGCACCTAAATTTCGGCACCCGTTTTTCGGGTGATTCGCGATTTTTTTTCTCATTTCGTTTTGGATATATCATGATAACGGTTTACACCATCTCTTAGGAACACTTCAAGCTACACTTTGACCCACCGGCGAGTTAAATGGTTCTGTCATTACGATTCTAGACATAAAAATCTAGCCTGTACCATATTCGCCCGCCATGTTCCAGAATAGCCCGCCTCGACGGTACTATGATCTGTGATGCAGTAAAAATACTACTGCCTTAATAAGGTATACGTATCCGACTGACGCAACTACTTGGCTTGGTAACTGACTTACCGTAATATTGTTAAAAACATGGATAACTGTTATCCATGTTATACTTACCTGACTGACGCAGCTACCTGACTCGGTAACTGACTTGGCGTAATATTGTTAAAAACATGGATGAGTTATAAAATAAACCATGCGGAATAAATTTTATTGTGAATCATTTTATCCCAGTCCGTTTCCAGGAGCAACACCCGGATTACAAAATAAAATGAGGCGCTAATGAAGTCATGATGAGGAAGGCCTGATCGATAAGGGCCGGATCAGGCAGCTTGATCATGGCCTCATAATTTGTGTAACGCACATGTCGTGTCATACCCTTATGTTTCTGGCCCGATCAGGAAATGATCGGGGTGCCCGATCATTCTTTGATAAGGTTGCCCGATCATTCCGCGATCGGGCCAGAAACATAAGAATACGGCACAACATGAGCGTTACAGAAATTATGAGGCCATGATCGGGCTGCCTGACCCGGCCCTTGTTACCGATCAGGCCTTTCTCACCATGACCCCATTAGGGCCTTATTTTATTTTCTACTTGGGATCGAGGGCCGTCCCCTACGCGAATTCAACTGGAGCATGGACGGACCCAGATAAATCGACAACCACATCCGGGTCGATGAGCAGAACGGATACGGCGGCAGCGAGGAGGACGAAGAGGAATAGAGCAACGAAGAGTTTCGGGCGGACCACGAGAATAACGAGATGACCGACGGCGACCAAAAAAACGAAGGAATCACGAACGAGGACGAATGGAGAGAGGAAATAATGGACGAGGACGGGCAACACGAACGAAAAAAAAACGTACAAATCTTATTTTCGGCATTAGCAGGTCAGGTCACCATGGCCGGGGCCTGGGGGGCATGGGGGGGGGGGGGGGGGGTTTAAAAAATAAAAATAAATCAAATTTTTGGCATTCTCATTAGGGTTCTCATAGGTAAGGTCACTACGGCCAAGACCAGGCGTAATAAACACGAGGAAATCATAGAAGAAACCACCAGGGTTTCTTTCCTGCCGGCGAATATGAAAAAAAAACCAGACGTGTGCAGCACCGTGCACACAATAGAAGTGAAACTTCTTAGAGAATAAAGAATATTGTAAATCATTTTTTCAATCTATCTTTTGGCAAATGAAATTACAAGCCATTAATTAATCGTGGATCCATCGATGACTGAACCCGAAATTTCATTCGTCCCTGGCTAAAATACTATAGTTTTCTGTGTATAAAATCGGTGTAGAGAGCGTGGCAAGGTGGCAGGTTTTTACAAGTATGCGAGCGTGTCTAAGATATTCTTGATGTCAGGTAAACAAAAACACAAAGGGAAATGGGTCGAGAAGAAAGTGTTAAAAAAAAGTCTGTGACAGGGATAGCTCAAGTCAAGAAGGAACGAAATGCCAAAAGCAAGGCCCCGAACGGAAATTAATCGAACGGATGCCACGACTGGTTGAAGCTGTGATCCGAGCGAGGGGCGGTTTTTTCGATGAAAAAACCGTGTAGAACAGGTAAGAGAACGGATTTCTGAAAATATAAAAAAGTTTCGTCGCCTCTTGAAAACAATTTTTTTTCCTTCTATTAATTCTGAAAAAAATTAGGTGCATCCACAATGATTATATGCATCTTTTTACCCTCTTGCTGATTTTACGAAAACTCAACAGTTTCAGAATTAGGCAACATTTTATAAATATAGTCATTTTTTGCAAAAAGTTTAACAGTTATGCGAGAAAAAATCATATGGAACTTTTAAAAAAAGTTAATTGAAGTTTTTACTGTCCGCCTTAAGTTTTCGCTGGAAAAAAAGTAAAAAAAAATTCCTACAAGTCGTGCGGTGAAATTTCAACCCCCCAAAAAAAGCCAAAAAACGACCGAATTTCAAAGTGCGTACCGGGCTCAAAAAAAATCGTAAAAATTTTTTCAAAAGAGGGAAATGAAGATTTATATGTCCTTTTTAAAACGCCGCTTGGAAAACTAAGATATCGTCATTTTTCAGAGAAGGATAGAACTTTTTGTGTGGCTCGACATCGGAGCGAGTGTTTCTATACTTTTGGACGGTAGTGTATATGTCGGAATCTTGAGCAATTCCGAGTTTTCCATACAGAAAACGCTATTTTACATCCAGGACGCTATCGGAAAGGCATTGGAAAAAGCCCGCCCGCGCGGAATCGCAAGGTACCCCGCTTCATATCTCGACGAGCGTCAAGCCTCCTCCTTCTTTCACTGGATCCGGCACCGGGCCAATACTGACGGATAAGCAGCTAGAGCGTCGAGCGCAACCCACCAGCCCCCACCGGAGAAGCCCGAAGGAGGGGAGATCTTGGGGGCATTGACCGCAACACCCAGCTATCGATCAACCGATCGACCGTCTAACAGAGAGGGGGCAAAACCCACAAGCGTTGCGAGCACGCGCGCGTAGGTTCCGGCGGGTCAACAGGGAAAAGAGACTGGTACCCGACCGCGCTCGTCTCATCCCACGTCTTTCGAAATTTCAAAACCCCGCCCGAACAGATGTGGTCAAGCCGAAACGCAAATAGAGGCGACAATAGACTGTGGACGGGAGGCGGCTAATCCAATTACCCTATTGTAGTGCGGTTTGTGTGCGTAGGCACCAAAGAAAAGACGGGCCGTTAAGCTGATTAGTCGGTTGTAAACCCCGTCTGTGTGGGTACGCGACCGAAAACTGTTGGTGTACATTAGGCCGGCTTGAAGAAAAAACTTTTTTTGGTCCAAGAAAAAGTTCGACGGTTCACGGTTTTGGGTAGAGGTAAAGTGAGGGGTCGTATTCTATACATTTTGACCTCCCGAACACGAATATCGAGCTTTTAGAGTTTTGTTCCATTCGGGTTTTCGGGAAACCCCTTTTTAAGGGTTGAAACCGCGATTACTTGAGAACGGTTATGTGTATGGAAAAAATGTTTCCAAACAAAAGTTGTAGAGAAAAAAAAACATGCAATCGATTATTACACTTTTTTTTTGTAAAATCATAAGGGGAGTCAGGAGACGCGATTGAAACCGACAACCCCTCGAGCGGCGGGCCGTGGTGGAGGGGATACCCCTGACTCGGTCGCTCTCGCGTCACGGTACAGCTCGAAGTGGTGTGCGTACGCTCACGTACATGGAAGGCTGGCTAGATGCGGATGTAGTAGTAAGAAACTCGCTCAAGCGTGGCAGCACAGCCTGAAGTGGTGTGCGTACGCTCACGTACACGGAAAGGCTCGATGCGAATGTAGTAGTAAAAAACATCGTGCCGCGAACGAAAATTCGGCCCGCTCGAGCTTTTCGCTTACTAGCGCATCATGAGCGAACGGCGTGGATATATAGACGTAACTTACGTACTCAGTTCAAATGTTATAGAAATTTATGAATTAATCACTACGAATGAATAACCGTTTCATATTATTTTTTAAAATGTTATAAATGTTGTTACAATTTTTGAATGGAACTTTTCATTGAATAAGAATTGATATGAAATGTCCATTCGTAAGCCATAATTATTGTATTGAAGAAGAGATTTTTTCAAAAACTACTATGTGTACTATAAATATGTATGATATTACAAGCAAAAAAAAGATGCAACTTATAAATTCAATTAAGATGAATATAGAATTACAATAGTACATTATGATACACGAGTCAAGAAAACGTTTTTCGCACAAATATCGCACACATTTTTATATCTCAAGGTGCGTTTTACGCACAGCATGTCATAAATATATTGTAATGTATAACGCTACACACCGTTGCCGCTCCAACAGCCTTATGGCCACCGCGGTCAGCTCCGCGATTATCAAAAAATATCGATAAATAGAATAAAATAACGGAAACGAAGCAATGTGACAAATAATACGTCACATCGGCCTTGGAGGCACGCCCGTCGAGCGCTCCTCGAATAATAAAAAAATCGATAATCGACAACGGCCTTGGGAAGACCGCGGCTAACGCTCCGCATAATTCCGAAATTATAATATTTCGGAATTATTTCCAATAATGTGTGAAACGCTACCTCGGTACACGAGATAACCGACAACACCACAGCGGCCTTGGAGGGCCACGGCCAACGTTTTCGTACGCGTGGCAACGGACAAGACACCGGTAGAGGAGGGGCCTCCGACCAATCAAAGGACTGGATCGAACAGTCGGAGGCACCCGAATTCGTATAAAAGGAGCCACCCGAGAACCGGGAAGACAGTCAATTATTTGTATCAGAAACCTCCGGACCTCCAGCCATCGCCGTACCAGCCACAGAGAGCAGCCACCGAGCCAGCTACGAAAAAGGTGGAGTCCGAGCGAACAATCAGAAGGAAAGACGGAGGAAACTGCAAGACCCGGAGCGGAAGGAAATCCCTCGAGACGTCACCACTATATGTTGGAATCGAAAAGATTCCAAGTTCCCTCCTCTCTGCTAAATCTGTTGCAGCATAAAAACATTCCGGGGAGGCGCCGCATAAGCGCAAGCAAGGGCATCGATTATCCATCCATCTCCGGCAGAGCGAGAAGCGTACCCCTGCTTCTAACGGGATCCGCTGACGGATCGATACTGACGGATCTGCAACCAGAGCGCCGCGAGAATCCGATCAGCCGTAGCCAGGGCGCACGGAGGGGGTACAGCGAGCACCGAGGTATCGACCATCGATCGAGCGTCTAGCGGCAGGAGAGGGGCTACCCCTATCGCCGTTGCAAGCACCAGCGCGCCAGCTTCGTAGCCCCGCGGGGTGAAGAGGAACGTCGCATCGAGAACAACAACACCCCGTCCCACCCCACGTCCCCCACAATTTAAAGAGCGAAGCGACAGGTGTATGTAGGGGAAGCGGTAGAACCCAGATTATACACAAACGGCGGCGAAATAAAAATGATTTTACCCATTTTCTCGTGTTACTAATTTTCTTGCGTACTCTTGGCCCGAATTAATTATTGTAACGTAATATCTACCGTTACAATATGAATTGAATGAGAATAGAAATCAATATATATATAGGTCATTCCACTAAAGAGAGTACCAGTTTCGGATTTAACAAATCATTACGAAGAACTGATTTTCATTTCTCCATACTTCATGCAAAATTTTTCAGCCTTTCAAAAAAAATATTTTCAAAATTGACGAATTGACATAAAATCGATTTGTATATTTCAAATTCGATTTTGATGTATTTTTGGGAGTCGGGATGAAAAACCGATGATTCTTCCGAGAAGCTGGGACAATTTTCGTTACAACTAGATTTTTCTTTTCATCGTACATATGTAAAGAGAATTTCTTCTCTTTAGATTTAGCGCGCGTGATATGCTCCGCGCGCACCTGCTAGATGTCGCGTCGAGTATGAGACGAATGGACAGCTATAGAGAGAAGGACAGAGAGAGACGGATAGAAGATTGATATCGGAAAGCACGTGCTAAGACAGAAGTTACAAAAAAAGATAATTGTTATTACGATAAGTGATAAAAGCAGAGGTGTGAAAGAGAGACGAATAATTGACCTTAATTGTCGTTTCTCTTATTTACAGGTACTTGTAAAGTCTGTATATATTGTAGATAGTAACATCCATTATAAAATAAATCTCTTATTTACAGAGAAACTAATTTGGTCAATTTATTCCGGCAATCCAAACATCGGATGAAGAAAGGATATTATACATATACTAAAAAATATTCGAAAGAAAAAACAAGAAAAAAACGATAAATGCCTCAATTGACCGCTGGAAAAGTTATGGAGAAAAAAATCTGAAAAAATTTAGGGATCTGTTCTTCAACATGCAGTTGAAGCTCGATTTTGAAGATCCCAGATATCGATGACCAATCTTTGTACCTTAATTAATTAGTCTCTCCATTTATTTGTCAAACGCCGTCTATGTCGTCTCGAATTGGTCGCTTTCTGCTACACTTCCATCGTCCTCTTCGTCATTGTTATTGTTGTCTATTGTCGTGTAGGTTCGGTTGATCTCGGCTGATATTGCATTTTGACAACCAATGCCGTTGCAATTTTTACATAGGGACGAACAAGGCATGCTTGCTTTTTTACATTTACACCGAGCAGTCGCGCAGTTGGTTGTACAGCCACAGAAAACCTGCACCCACGAAAAAAAACTCATATATGAAAATTAGACTTGAACTCACTACTTATTCTTGACACTTTTGCAAAAGGCACTCACCATATTCAAAAGTTCCTCAGGCGCTACATTTTGTTCTGTCATTATTGGCAAGAGAATAGAACCCGACCTCGTCCATCCCCATTCTTGCGGATTCAATCGGTTGCCTAACCACGTTTGAATTTGAAGGAAGACGCGTTTAGCGTGCTCCCGTAGTGCGCCTGTAGTCGGTGGCAGCGAACTGAGACGCGTTGTCGTATCGGAAGCTGCCGAAGTTTCATATTTCCGATATCGAGCGGCTCCGATTGTTACTTGCTCATTTTCGAATCCATATAGGTGTGAAATAAACTCTAGTGCAACAATAAGTATTGTATTTGTTGCACTATGAGGGTCGTAAAACACTTTACACCTTTCCTGCAAGTTTACGTCCTGCTTCAAAAGTTTGATCATGGTTTTTTTACTTTTTGAATGGAGAGCACATGTCGAATCACAGCCAACAAATGCATGCGCGAATAACACGAATTGCCTTAAATCATTATAGTCCGACGATAAATACAGTTCCGCTGTTTTCGACGCAGGAACCATTCTACAATAATATATACGCTGTCGCTCATTGGTCAGACCAATCAAGAGCACCAACACATCGGCATTATTGCCTACAATTGCAATTGGGTTCGTGGTAAGTAATGCGTTAACCTTCAAAGCCGTCCTTACGATCTCAACATCGGCGTCTTCATTCGCTATAGATACTTGAATCCCACTATTTTTTAGATACTCCGATAAGAGATGTATAAACTTGTATTTGTTGGCCGTATTTGACAAAAAAATTTGCTGGGATAATGTGACGAGAGCGTCTAGTGAAATTTCAACGTCAACCGCAACATTTTTTTCGCCACGACGATATCGTTCGTAGGATTTAATGCCGATAAGCTCTTGAACGTATCCATCGAATACGACATACGCGCTGCCCCGAAAATTCTCCATTATATGTGCACGATATTTATCAAAAATGTCTCTGAATGTTCCTCCATGAGGCCAGGTTACACGGTGTAATAAGAACGCACCATCGATAGTAAAAACAAATTGGGTCAAAAACTCGTCGAGACTCTTGAAGCTGTTCAGCAACTTGTAAGGCTTGAAAATTTTATAAAACTCGGATTTTTGAGTTTTCCTCATGAACCCTTTCTCATCGAATAAAGACAAGGGGTAAGGTGAAAGCTCGTACTCGAAGGCCTTTCTTCTTTTTTCTTTATTATCTCTGAAAACGACGGAAATGCGATGATATAACTGCGTTGAGTTGATAGGCACTCGCGACGTCCTGCCTTATCGTACGCCGCTCCGCGCCGATTCCAAGGTCTTGACTCTGTTTGCCATGGAAAGTGAGATACCCTTGGCAGTCTGTCCTACCATCGTTTTCATTAGTTCTTGTCCTCTTTCGATAGCTGAATAACAATTAATTTCTGTCCCACCCATTATTCCCGTTGACAAGGAAACTAAATTTGGACGGCGATCTAGCGGGGCATGTTTTTTCAGCCAAAACAAAAATTTTGCCAAATCAGCATCATCTCTTCGCAATCGAGATGTACCAAGGTCCTTGTGTTGTTCACTAGATGTCGTTGTAATTCCAAAGTACTTTTCTACAGATGCCATTACGCTAAACACCACAGGCATTGACAACAGATACCGAGCTACTATTGCTGGCGTGACTCCTCTTCCGTGCTTAAGATAGGTTCCAACGTATCGGTTCAAAGTTTGCTCAATCGTCATGCCACTCCAAACTCCTGCCCAAGTCTTATCAGATCTTCTAACTGTGAAGCAACCTTCTTTTAAAAACAATTCATACCCAGCATCGTCTACAAACTCCGCTTCTAGTTGAAGCATATCTTGTAAATACAACTGAGCACTTTTTGCATAGGGCATATGTCCAGCTGCGTGAAAAACAGGCAGCATTTCTCTAACCATTCGAAGATGTAATTTCCAATTCCCCAACCGCTCAGCCTCGACGAATTGCAATGCAATCACAATGAATTCAAAGTATTGCAGCCATAGTTGTGTGCAGTTGGTCCATTATTTTTTAGAATCTTTATTTGCGCGATGAATTCCTCTGTCATCTCAGTAATGTCAGTGTTCGATCTGCATTCGCCAATTGTTGGGGGTTCGTGGTTTTTATCTTGCCATTCGTCCAGAAATGATGACAGAAAAGTTCGATAATGTTGACTTTTTGCACTCTCAACAGATTCGCTAATTATGATACCAAGTGCGGTAAAGGTCAAGATGTGTGCTCGCATGGCTCTCGAGTATGCATGCCCATTCAGCATTTGTTTTACTGATTTGTTGTTTGTGATGCTGGCGCATAAACGATCGACCAGAGGCCATCTAGCCCACTGCCACCCATCACATACCCTACAGCGCCGAGATACGACATCAACAAATGGAATCCCCCAAGTCGCACGACGACATTATTCAACTGTCCATTCTCTTGCGATTCAGCGACGATTGCACGAGCTTTTTGATAAAGTGGCTGGTCGAATGTAAGGAAGCAAGTCCTTTGGTCCAATTTGTGAGCTTCGGCTTGCGCGTAATGTAGAGCCGTATTCAACGTCGTTGGTTTCGAAGGTGGTTCATTAATGAACGGGAGACATACCACACGCGACATTAAAGGGATTTCGTTAGTCGACATAACCTCCATAAATCCCGACCAGCTGGGTATATTTGGAATCCCAAACGCCGTGGCCCACAAGTTAACAGAGTAACATGGCGGCAAAAGTGACGGTGACAACAAGTCGAGTGTGCTTGTATCGATATACTCAACCGCCTCCAATCCTTTCGCATTTTCGTACAAGTAAGGAATGACTTTGATGCTACTTTTGTTGGCTACAGCTGCAGATGTCGCAGTGTTACGTTCTGTAACCCTCATCGTACGACCTTCGTATGTAACGTCACACTCGGGAGTGTAAACGGCTATTCCACCTAAGCAATGAAAAGTTTCAAGACCATCTAATGTGCTAACGTTGTGATCGGTATTATCAAACACGTGCTGAACGTGAACTCCTTTTTCGATTGACATTCTCGGAGGATGCATCACTAATGAATGTTCGAATTGCACCAAATGATGGTATGAATAGCAGACACCGATTTTGTTCAAAAGATCCACGATCTGCCTCGAACCCGTCTCTCTATAGATGTATGTACCCACACCAAGCTGTAGCGATGACAAAAACGCGGAACCTCGAATGCATTTTACTATCGAATGCGCAACACAGGCTTTTTTTGTATGTACATTAGCGTCTTCTGAGTAGTTATCCTTGAGCAATAGCCGAAGAAAATTGTGCAATGTTCTTCAAGATTTTCTCCACTGTAAAATTTTTTGTACAAGTCACCAACATCGAAATATTTGTAATGAACAATTGCCGGCTTCCCTCGTACATGGTGAATAACAATATCGGTCCCATATTTTTCTGGCAACTTTCCGTACATAATTTCGTTTGACAACGGGTGTTCCTTGCATTGGTCGTGCAATTCATTCACAGGGAACTCAAATTTTCCGCTGTTTTCGATATATTCGCAAACCGTATCGAAAGATTTCGTAATTGAAGTTAATCGCGACGATTTAGGACGTTTCGGCTTCGCGACTTTTAAAAACTTAAATGAGCAATGTATGTGGTATCGCGCTTCTTTTTCTACCAAGCAGTCAACTCCATCTAATCTGTCCAGGATTTTCGCGCCTTCCGGATTGTCTAAACATTTTGCCGTATTAAGTACGCGATCCATGAGAGATCGATCCTGTACCTGTCTCACTAATTTGCGATAACGCCCGATATCACAGAAAAGACCACGGTAGATACATACATTTTTAAAATCAAACGCATCCCCGTGAGTATTCGACGACGGAGGTGCAGGCGATGACTGGCAGGTGACGATGGCCGATAATGACGTTTCACGTATCGGCGCTTTTGCATATTTCGTTCGACAAACTTCGTGACAGGCCAATGTAGACACATTCTGCCATCGTTTCCATTTAGCGTCATTATATATTTTACTCCTTCCAATCAATGTCTTTACGCCCTTTGCCTTTACGATGGTTATTGGTTGCCCCCAATCATGCAGCAGACGATCACAAAGGGGACACAGCGGAGGTAATTCGGCCGGTGAATTATCCACTTCCATAGCTAAAAAAATCATCTATCATTAGAAGAGATGACGGTAATCCGCAACGATATGAATAATATTTCAGTAGACGAGCATTTCAAGATCCTCAGATCTCAAAGTATTATTTACAATCAACCAGGTTCAAATATTTTTTTATGCTTAGCTGAACGAGCTACGCGACTACACCTATTGGACTGTGTAACGAAAAACAATTTTCGCGCCTCTCCGGATTTAAACGGAGTTGCATGACA
Source organism: Sussaba pulchella (assembly GCA_963971145.1). Classification (NCBI taxonomy): domain Eukaryota; kingdom Metazoa; phylum Arthropoda; class Insecta; order Hymenoptera; family Ichneumonidae; genus Sussaba; species Sussaba pulchella. The sequence continues at coordinate 2,232,176 of OZ020167.1, forward strand.
ACGGAGGGCATGACATGTCGGTCAAGATCTGGCGATAATTTTTCAGATCGTTTTCATAATTTTTTATCCAAAAGTACTCATCGAAAAAAACCCAATTTTGTTCAAATTTGTTTACAAATTTTTTTTGTATCACGTGCATGAAAAGCGCTGCATTTCATGGCAGTTTCGCGGGCCAAGAGTGCTAATTTCCAGGCAGTGAGAAAAAATGGAGTTGCGCATCCCATGTAGGAAACGCCAAGACTCACAACGGGGCCGAGACTTGGCCGGTGCTCGGTTACGACACTCGGCCGAGTACAGGTAACCAGTACTGTTGTTTTGACATTTTTTTATTATTTAAAAAAAAATTTCAATTTTTAAAAATTGTCACTTATGTATTTTTTAATGCATCAAAGCACTCCACGGGAAGTCAGAAAACACGTAACACGTGTCTTTTTTTTCCACATAAATTCATGTGAAAAATTGTGGGGCAAAAATGTTGAGTCATCAACTGCTCGAGCTGTCTGACGTCCCGTGATATGTCTCATGAATTATCAGATGATACCTATGGGCAAACCGTTTTGTCTTTTTCGAATGACGGTACCTAATTTTTTTTAATTTCTCAGAACTTGGGATACCGCTTTCACGACCCTTCTCCGACGTCTCATTGCGGCGGCTCCACCGCACTGAACCCGGGGACCGTGCGTTAGCACAAGCCACGACGCCAGTCAGCAAACTCCCTCCCCTCCCGCGCAAACGGCGCGGTGGGGGCTTTTTTGGTGTTCGGCGGCTCCCTGGCGACCAGTCTTGTCCCTACGTACTGCATCAGCGTACGCATAATCTCTGTCGATTTTTCGCTCTTGAGCGCAAGCGCACAAAAACTTTCCTTGCAAATAAATCAATCGAAACCCATTCATCGATTTATGAGTGACGAGCCGGATATTTTTCAAACGGAAAATCCTGAATCACGAGAATCAACGAGAGTTTTTAACTGTAGAATGTTTTCATAAAAACTGATAATGCCACGGAAAAACTACTATAGACTAAAAAAATCACGGAAATTACTAAACAAAACAAAGACCCAAAAACCCGATAGTGCAAGTGTCACAAGATTGCCAAGTGATAATGACGTCGCAACAATAAATAGTGGTGAACTGTTTTGAAAAAGTCGGACATAATCGTCCTTCAGATATCGATCCCCAATCACTCGATGCATTTCCGTCTACTCCGAGTTCACCTGGTAATCATGATTTATCGAATGATAGTGCGAATGGTCATATCACTGATGAAAAGAAAAATCTGAATTCTAGCCTGAACAGCGATGACCAGTGCAGCGAAATTGATCGTAGACAAAATGAGTTTGAAAATAAAATTAAAAACTGGGTTTTGGACAACCTAGACACGTTACGTCTAAATGTCGTCTCGGATCTGCTGGTCTTGCTACGAGAAGAGGGATACAAAAATTTTCCAAAGACGGCTCAAACTTTTTTGGGCACCAGTCATCAGCGGACCGTGCAGCCCATGCGGAGTGGTGAGAACACATGGAGCCAATACGTATATCTAGGTATGAAGAATGCCTTCGAAAAAACCGTATCGGATGCATATGTCAAAGATGAGATCGCCATTCTCGTCCATGTTGATGGCATTCAGTTATTTAATAATTCGCAAGTCCAAATATGGCCAATAGCAATAAAAATTTTCCACCAAAATTACACGTCCGTGCCGTCTGCCGCCACAATATTCTCTGGCGATTCCAAACCTCGAAGTGCTGAAGAATTCTTGGAAGATTTCATCGACGAGGCGAACGATCTAGTTAAAAATGGGATAACTCTTCATGAAAAAAATATGAATTTGTTATCGTAGCAATTATCGCTGGCTCTCCCGGTAGGGCGTTTTTGAAATGCAGAAAAAATGCCGGTGGATTCTATGCATGCGAGCGATGTATCACGAGAGGTATATCGTCTCAAGTAGTTAAAGCCGGCAGAAAAGAAAACAATCGATGAATTGCGAAAAGGGTCTATCCTGAAATTGATTGCGAGAATCGGACGAAGCAATCTTTTCAAGAAAAGCGTCAAGAAATGCACCATCAGGGGGACATCGAGTCACCATTGCTGCAGCTGGCGAATTTCGGTCCAGTCCTATCAGTAATTCTTGACCCAATGCATCTTCTATATGCTGGGGTCATGAAATCACTGATCGAAAAATGTATCTCTCGATCAAGTGGCACGCGTCTAAAACTCTTGGATTGTACGCGGCTAAAAAAAAGAATGGATTCGCTCACACCCTCCGTACCGCGAGAATTGCAGCACAAAAAATTCGATCTTAATCGTATCGCGCAATGGAAGGTTACGCAATATAGATTCTTCCTGCATTACTGTGGACCGATCGTATTAAAGGACATTTTACCGAGCAATTTATACAAGCATTTTATGCTTCTGTTTGTGGGATGTAGAATCTTGAACAGCGGAGAATCGATAACGGTCGGTCGATCGTATGCTAAGGATCTGTTAAAAACTTTTTTCACGTTGCTACCTTCGATGTATGGACAGGATTCGCAGGTACTCACGATGCATAATATAATCCACGTTGCTGACGATGTCGAGTATTTTGGTTCACCTCTCAGCGATATTTCCGCTTTTTGGGGCGAAAGCTTTATTGGTAAGTTCAAAAAACTCGTGAAGTCACCAAAGAAGCCGCTAACCGAAATTGTGAATCGGCTGTCTGAACTCGAGTCGAGCAACAAAACGAGAATTAAAAAAAAAATCGATGTAGCAATGTGCGTGGTCGTTCAAAAATCGGAATTTTACATGCATGAAGGAGAAGAATTCGTTGATATCGCCACGGTTAAAATGACAAATTCAACGTTTTCGAACCGTTATCCAGATAATATTGCACTCCTGACTGATGGGAGAATTTGGAAAATAAGCCGAATGCTTACGAAGCGAGGAAACTACGGTAAAAAAAATCCAACTTCGACATTTATATGTGTTGGGTAATGAAGGAGAAGGAACAGCAAATACATTTGAATTACCAACGCCGTCGAGAGACTTGGGAATTTTCACAATCAGTGGTTTTGCACCGGGTAACCAACTGATTACAGGGACGCTGATAAAAAAAATGCATCTTAATGCAAATCGATCAACGTTTCCACGCCATCTCGCTGCAACACGTTTAAAGTAATATGGCCCGGTCAATATCGACGATTCGAAATTCATGGTGGCCTGGAAAGGAAAAAAAAACAAACGCGACGCGTCGTTGCGTATTCGAACGCATTTTGTTGGTTGGCTTTTTTTCTTCTTTTTTCTTGAGAATGCATCGAAATATCTCGTTGCTATCAACTTGATTGTCGATAGTACTCTTTTTTCTCATTAATAATCGTGATCAGTTTTCACTTTGCTCAGGGACGTTTAATGCATTTTCTCTCTCTTCGTTTTTAAGTGATATTCGAATGTTTCACAATCCATCGTTCTTCTATTGTTAAATTCGCAAAAAAGTTTCTCTTGTTAATTTTCGACGTTCTTTTTGTGAAATACGGTATTAACATACCGAACACGTCTGCGTATGTGTACTACACCGAAAATAAAGAAAAGAAAAAAAAGACCATAAGAGGAATGGAAAAAAAAATGTACGCATGGATTAATTTATAATGACTATTATTATTGTTGTTATCATTATTATTATTATCTCCTTTATTTCTCATTCAATGGTGACTCACTACAATTTTATAGACCGTAAGTCTAGATAAAATCATAAATAGTTATTGCAAGAAATTTCTAACTACATGGCACGTGTCTATTATCACAGCTTTTTGCATGTTTCGAATAGTTGACTCTTTCAAATTTAACGTCTTAACACTATCGACAAGATTTTTATTGATGATTCCGACACTGGATAGAATAATCGGTATGACCTTCACCGATCTCAGCTGCCATTGCGTCTTTATTTCAGTTGCGAGCTCAGCGTACTTGTTGATTTTCTCCATGCAGGTCTTCTCCATGTTTCTGCTCAGTGGAACAGCTATATCTACCAAGTATCCTTCTCGAGTTCTTTTGTCGATGTAGGTTATATCAGGCCGGTTGTGTTCTCGGCGGTGTGTCGTATAAATCGTTCTATCAAAGTACAGTTTCACACTGTCTGTTTCGATGACTGGCTCAGGCTCATATAGGTAGTATCGGTTTTGCTCGGGTGTTATGCCATTCGCCTTCATGAGCTCGATGTAGATTATCTTAGCGACATTATTGTGGCGTTTAAGGTAGTCACTTTGAGCTAAGGTGGAGCACCCTGATATGATGTGATCAACTGTTTCGCCACGTGCCCCACATCTTCCACAGACGTCTTCGTGTGCATCCGGTTGTTTAACTATATATTTCATATAGTTTCCGGTCGGCAGTACCTCATCCTCGATGGCTAGCATTAGCCCCTCATTTTCGGAGTAGATATTTCCATCGGTTAGCCATTTGTGTGACAATTTTTGGTCAACGTTACGGTTGTTTAACGAATAGTAATATCTCCCGTGTGGAGCCTTCGCTGCCCACTTTTCCAGCTTTTGATCGTTTGACTCTGCGTTGGTTTCGATTGCATCCGCTTGTAGTCTCGGAGGCGTGTACTCGTTATCTATCGACGTTATTGCCCTTATAAGGTTGGACTCCTCCCGCTTTTCATGGAAGTACGCCCGCAGTGATTTTAGCTGGTTTTCGTGCAGGAGCTGGATGTCGATGAGCCCTCGCCCTCCATGTCTTCGAGGGAGAGTCATTCTCTCCAAACACGCCTCAGGATGGTGGACCCTGTATTTTGTAAGGGTCGTTCTTATCGTCCTTTGAATGTTGTTCAGCTCTGTCATGGTCCACTGAATGATTCCGAAGCTGTATGTGAGGACTGGTATGGCGTATGCGTCAATTGCCTTGGAAAGATTTTTCCCATTCAGGTGAGACTTCGCCAGTTTATGAATCCTTTTTATTTTTTTTTTTAACTCTTATTTTCTGGTGTTTCGTCCCTTTCTATTCCCCCTTCGCCTTCCGTTTCCGTTTCCTTCACTTCATTCCTTCCTTTCATCCTTTTACTATTGCTTCTCCCTTCTTCTCTCGTTCCTCTTTCATTCTTTTTCCTTCCTCGCCTTTTCCAGTTCTTTCATCCATTCTTCACCGCTTCCCGTCTCTTCCAGTATTTCTCTCACCCTCTCCCCTACCGTCCTTTCCCTCTCTCCGCCCGACCTACATCTATCTAATACATGCTCCCATGTTTCTTCCTCTCCTCCACACAGCCTGCACACCTTTTCATCTTCCGTTTTCCAGTACTGCCCTTCTCTCATCTCATTCCCCAGCCGGAATCTCGCTATCCTTCTACTCCTCTCTTCCTTTATTCTTGCCTTCAGATATTCTGGTATTCCTTCTGCCCTTATCTCTTTGTACCATTTATTGTACTTTGATTCCCTTATCTCTATCCCTCTTTCCTCCTCCTGCTTTCTTCTGTCCTCCTCTTCTATCCCCTCGTATTCTCTCCTTTGCTGCCGCTCGTTCTCTCCTTCCCCTTGCTCTTCCCTCCCCCTTATTTCCTTTCTTCCTTCCTCACACTTTGATCTTCTCTGTTCTCCATTAATCCCCCTCTTCCTTATCTCTTCCAGACATTCCCTCGCTAGCTCGCTTCCTTCCCCTCTCCTTAGTTTTTCCTCGTACTTCCACGCTCTCCTTCGTGCTCTTGTCCTTATCTTGTTCCTTTTTGTTTCCTCTCTTACTATGTATCCTGGCGTTCTGCAATCAACCTCCATCGGCCATTTCAGAATCCTCTCCTGCATAGCCTCCATCTCCCTTCTCTCTTCCCATCCCCATATCTCGGCTCCGTACCCCATTACCGTCCATACCAGCCTGTCAAACAGCCATACTTTTCGCCTCCAGTCCTTTTTAAATTTCCTCTTTCCTATTCCCCATGCCTGTTTCATGACCTGCCCCGCTTTTCTTACCCTGTCCCTTACTTGTCCTTCCTGCCGCCCGTTTTTCTTAAACACGTATCCCAAGTATTTAAATTCTTTCACCTCTTCTATCTTCTTTCCTTTCCACCTCCAGTTCTTTTCCTTGTTCCTCCCTCCACCTTTTCTAAATACCATTACTTTTGTTTTTGCCACATTTACTTCCAGTTTTTGCCGTTCAAAGTATCCTTTTAGCCTCCGTATCATGCTTTGCAATTCTTCCTCGTTTTTCGCCAGTACTACCACGTCATCGGCATATGCTAGAGAACATATTCTTCTCTCTCCTACTTTGATCTCTCCCCATCTTCCTTTCCTTAATTCCTCTTCCATGTCCGCCGTTAAAATGTTGAATAGCACTGGACTCATGGGACATCCTTGCCTCACTCCCCTTCCCGTCCAGAACCTTTCTCTCCCCCTGCTTTGACTCTACTTATCGTTTCTCTATACACCTCCTCCACTCGTTCTCTTAGTCCCTTTCTCACTCCTCTTTCTTCTAGCGCCTCCATCATTACTCTCCTGTCTACTGAGTCAAAAGCAGCCTTGAGGTCTATAAATAGCGCCACCAGTTTCCCCTTCTCTCTTTTCTGTTCACTATATAATTCATCACGTAAATATTATCAATCGTTCCCAGCCCTCTCCTGTTTGGTTTGGTGGTATGATTCTTTATCTCTCCGCTTCTTCCTCCAACCTCTTCGCCAGCACTGTCGTGTAGATTTTATATACCGAGGGCATCAGCGTCACTCCTCGGTATTCTTCCACTTTGTTGCCCCCTCCTTTTTTGAGTATTGGCGCAATTATTCCCTCTTTCCAACCCTCTGGCCATCCTTCCCCTCTCGAGACCCTCCTGCATATCTCCCATGCTATCTTTTTTGCCTTCTCTCCTCCGTATTTGAATGCCTCATTCGGGATCTCGTCGCTTCCTGTCGCCTTTCCTTCTTTTAATCTTTCCACTGTCTCCCATACTTCCTCCTTGCTCATTTTCTCTTCCTCGCCCTCCCTTCTCGTTTCCGCCGCTCCCATCCTCACTGTTCCTTCCATTCCCCCTATAAGTCCCATGAAATACTCTTTCCATTCACCGCTCTCTATTTTCTCGTTCGTTCTTGCTCTTGTTTTCCTCCCTCTATTTACTATTTCCCACACTTTGTTTTCTGTTTTTGCCTCCGCTATTTCCCTTATAATTTTATCCTGTTATTCTCTTTTCTTTTCTTCACTCATCTTTTGATACTCTCTTTTTTTCTCCCTGTATGCCTCCTTCGTTCCTCTTCCCTTTTTCCAGTTCCTTAACTCCTTCCTTACTTCTGTCTTCCTTTTCCTGCATTCCTCATCCCACCATCCTTCTCTTTTTTGTTTCTTTTCTCTTCCCCCTGTGCCCTCACTCTTCCCGATCTCCCTTTTTATTATTTCCTCTGCCTCCTTTACCGCCTCTTGCACTCCTCCTCCCTCTATTCTCGCTCGGTGCATCCCCCTTTTATATTCTTCTTTCATTCTTTCTGTCCATTTTCCCCCTCCTGCTGTTTTGCTTTTTTTCTCTCCTCTTTCCTTCTTTCTCTCCCATTTTTCATCGTGACCACGATTGGATGGTGGTCCGAGTCCACTCTGTCCACTATCTTAAGCCTCTCTATGCCGTTCCTCGTTTTCTCATCTCCTATGACATAAACTATTACTGTTTCTCCTCTTCCACCTGTGTACGTATACTCTCCCTTTTCATCTCCTTCTATGTTTCCGTTGAAAATTTCCCATCCCACTTCCCCCAACACCCTTGTTAGTTTCTTTCCTTCTCCGTTTAACTTCTTTTCCTTCGATTTTCTCCCTACTTCCTCCTCTTCCTCTGCGCCTTTCTGCCTTCCTCCCTCTGTTCCTGTCCTAGCATTGAAGTCTCCCGCTATCATCGTTCTTTCCTCTCCGTCCTGCTTCTCCATCCATTGCCTTAGCCTTTGCAGTTTCCTGTCCATGTCACCGTTGACATATACCGCCACTATGTCCCACACTTCCTTACCTGCTTTTACCCTCTCGCATATTATTCCTTCTTCCTGTTCCTGTCTTTCTTCCCCCTCCGTTGCCATTTCCTCTCTTACTCCTATCAACATTCCCCCCATCGCTCTGCCTTTTTTGTTTCTTTTCTTCGCTGCCTGTCTCGTCCACCTATATCCCTTTGGCATTCTGTTCCTCACCTTTTCCCAATTCTTCTCCTCGATCCATGTCTCTATTAATATTATCACCTCCCATTCCTCCATTCCTCTCCAAAACTCCCTATCTTTGTTTCTTAGTCCCGCTACGTTCTATATGGCTATCTTCCATCCCTCTTGCCTGCCCCTTCCCTCCTCTTTTTTTCCTTCTCTTTCTGCTACCTTCCTCCGTTTTTTGACCCCTCCGCTCCCTCCGTTTCCTTTTCTCCCCTTTCCCCTTCTTTCTCTTTCTCTTTCCTCCCCTCTATCCCTTTCTCGTTTCCTCTCCCATCCGTCAGCACCTCTCTGCTCATCCCAATACCATATCTTCCCATTTGCTGTAGTTTTCCCGAACCCTACCTTCGCCCAGTTTCCCCTCCTTCTCTCTTCTCCTGCTATCTCCTTTATCATCCACTGCATCTTCCTCTCCTTCCAAGTTAGATCCTCCTCTATGATCTCCCTCCTTCCTTTAAGGTTCGCTTTCTTTCTCATTATCTCCCGTTTTCCTTCTGTACTTACCATGCTCACCTCTATCACCCCCTTGCTTCTCCCTTCCTTCCTCCTTCCCACTTCTCTTGCCCCCTCCATCCTTGCCTGCACCCCAATTATTTCCAGCACCCGCGCTGCTACGTCTCTCGATGCTCCATTCATTTTTACTCTTTTTATTATCACCCTCCTTCGTCTGTCTTCTTTTTCTTTTTTCTCTATCGTGCTCTCCATCTTTCTCACCCGCTCTTCCAATCCCGTTCTCCCCGCTGCCCCTTCTGTGCTTCCCGGTCTTCGTTCCTCTCTGTTCTCTCGCTCTGTCTCCATTTTCCTGATCCTTTCCTCCATTTCCCTCCTCTGTCTCTTTCCTGTCTCCACCTCTTCTTCTAGTCTTTCCGCCAGCTCCTTCACCTGTTGCGCGAGCACCTCTCGCTCTTGCCTTTCTCTTTCCTGCCCTCTCCTCATCTCCTCTCTCATTCCCCCAATTTCCTCTCTCACATCCTGTCTCACTTCGCCTATCTCTCTCCCGAGCTTCTTCCCCATTTCTCTTATTACCCTCTCTAAGCCTGTTTCTACCCCCTCTTTTTCTCTGGCGATCTCTGGACTTTTTTGCTCACCCTAAACGCCCCTGTCTCCCCCTCTGCTCCTCTCTCTTCCCTTTCCTCTACCTGTTCCCTTTTTCTTTTCCACAGGTCTTTTATGTCCCCCCTTGCTCCTGGGCTCTCTCTCGCCAGCTTTTCCGCGTTCGTTGGTTTTCCCCTCCTTTTCCCTTCATCCTCCTTCTCTTCATTCCACATCCTCTATCCAATCTACTTGGTTTCTCTTCTAACAGTCTCCCTTATTCGTTAAATTGCTGCGCGCCCCCCTCGTTTACCGTCTTAAAATCAGGAAGATGGTTCGGGATCAACTACGTACTTATGCCCCTTCTGTCTCTCTTAATTGCCGCTTCAATACATTGTAACGCGAATTTTGCTCACGTCACAAGCTAAAGCTCGTGAGACCTTCACCTTAATTTTTTAGAATGGGCGCCAGGCGTTTGCACGCCGGGAAAGATCCCACCTCCGAGCCAAGCTGCTGTGCACCGGCCAGCCGCAGCCCTATCACGATGGCAGAGTGGCGGTATCCTTAGAATCCGTACCGCACAGGTTTCCGACAGAACAGGGAGGGAAGAAATTAACAAAAAAACCCAGACACAAAGAAATAATTGAAAGCCAAAAAAATGATTTAATTCGGAAACGAACACAAAAAAAAAACCCGGAAAAATAATAAAGAAAATATAAGTCGACGCACACGCACTCTCTTGCACCCACACACACACACCCCCGCGACTCGCTCACCTACCCACGGTACGGACCGACGATCCACACCCCTCAATCTCACTCCCACACTCGAGACGGGTTAAATAATACAAAAAAAAACCTCACGACACTCACTCCCGATTGCGGCTGCTCAATCCACCGCGGTAATAAAAAACATTCAACAAAATAATAAAAGAAAAATAATTTTACCCGCGATCACACGCACATCGGTACTACACACGCTCTCGGATCGTCAGGTCTCCCCGCTACACCCCGCTAACGGCCGGTACCCCGAAGACGGTTGGATCCGCGCACGTCAACGAACGATCCGCGTCGATCGAACAATTTCAAAATCACCCCGAAACCAACGGGAAAAAAACCCAATCATGTCACCGGAACGGAACCAGAAAATATCTGATACCCGCCTTCCCCCGGGAGAAAAACACTACTTGAAACGGGAACTCGGTATAACACTGGTACGGTGCCAGAAAATGTCTGTTATCGGCCCCACAAAAAAACCCACAATTCACACCGCCGGTACGGAAACAGAGAGTATCTGATACCCGATCCCTCACGGAACAACAATTCATCCGATCCGAGAATTCTACGGTTAGACTCGACACCGGGAACAATAAATAACGGCGCGGATCCAGCCCCTCCGGCAAAATAACCCCGCGCGTTAATTACAATTTCATCGACAAAATAAAAGAAATAATAACCGGAAATGTTAGCGACTACTCTGCGGAACTCGCGACCGACGCAGCCCGATCCGGTACAGAAGGGAAAAAAAAGAATAACGGACACGGCGTCCGACCCTGTAGCCAAACCGCTGCCGCAGCGGCAGGGAAAAAACACAATTTTCACAAGGATTCCTTATCCTCGCCCCGAGACGGAAATTGACCAAACGAGACTCACCGGCAACGACGAAACAACCTGTTTCCTCCGATACTTCCGGGACCGGGACCTCGTCGTAAAATTCACGGATATCCAAACTAATCCTTCTTTTACAAAACTTCTCTCCGGCCAAGCGCTCGTCACGACGACTCCCACAGAATAGCCCCGAGCAACGTCGTGACGGATGGCTCGTGCCCCCTGAACCCCTACTTCTCCTTACATTACGGCGCCGGGGGGGGGGGGGGGGGTCAGGCGACCAACTCTGACTTCTCCCCGCGCACCTACATTTTCGGGGGTCCTCGCACGCTCTACCTTCCGTAGCCTGCGCTGCCGTCGGAGAAGTTGACGAGGCGTCTTGATGGGGGGCCCCCGCTACGCTGATCGGCGTGGCTACCCCTGGCGGGAACACTCTCCTCCTTTCTCCGACCCGCTGTCTCCGGTACGATCCGCGGTTGCGGCGAAGTCTCGCCGCCCGGGACGATTACAATGATGGAAAATAAAAAAGCAAAGAAAAATAATTAGAATAAAAATATAATCTCCCTAATCGGACCCTGGGCTTGTCGGCGTCGTCGTGACGAGAGCTGTGAGCGCGGTTCGATAAGTGCAGCGAATTATTTCGCGTTACAACATAAATAAACAAATAAATAAATAAATAAATAAATAAATAAATAAATAAATAAATAAATAGATAAATAAATAAATAAATAAATAAATAAATAAATAAATGGATAAATAAATAAATAAATAAACAAACCGACAAACAAGTAAACGAATAAATAAATTAATAAATGAATGAATAAATAAACAAACAGGTAAACAAATAAACAAATAAATAAATAAATCAATAAACGAAAAAATACCAAACAGATACACAAATAAACATATAAATAAATAAATACTGAATAAATAAACAAACAGGTAAACAGATAAACAAACAAATAAATAAATAAATGAATAAATAAATAAACAAACAGGTAAACAAATAAGCCCCTAAATAAATAATAACTATCTGTGTTCCGGCTAACGCCGAATCGACGAGTTCTCAACGGCACCACGAGCTCAAGGAGGGCGCAACCGGGACTCGCGCTTCTTGACTTCCGGTTACCCCCCCCCCCCCCCCCCTTTTCCACCTGCTAACGGGCGAACGAGCTCTCGCACTTCCGCCCAAAAATCTTTCTCGTCCGAACTGTGCTCGCGATAACACCTCGATATCCGCGTACATCTCAGGCTTACCATTCAACCACGTTTTCTTTGTTAACGCTCGTCCCTCTCGGACAGCTCTAGTGCACCGACCATCTCGAACAACGTTTGCTTCGACGCTGTGTATCTGTCAATCGTTGAATCTCGCGTCGAGAACTTCGAATAAATTAAACCAGAAAGTGCGTGTTCGCGCTTTTTTTCTAACGATAAGCCGAACGTCTCGTGTGCTTTATTTCACGCCGATCTCGCCTCACAATCCAGATCCTTGCCCGAACAATTTATTAACTAACTTAATACCTATTATAACCCATAAATACCTATATGATTAGACACATAAACAAGAACCAATAGCCAAATAGGCACGTTAATAAATATATACAAATCCATACAAATCAGTCAGTACATAATCATAAATATATATATAAACATCAATAAATAAATAACTAAATAACTAAATAAATAACTAAGTGAATAGATAAATAAGTCAGTACATACATAAACAGGCGAATACACCCAACCCCAGTTGTCCATACGCACCTCAATAATTGCACCGATAAACGAATAGACCAATACCGATAACCCCCTACATAATTACTCCCATAAATGTGTGATTAAATTATCCACCCTACTCTCGAACAAATGGGTGAACCCCCTACACATCCACCACCTCTTACTAAATAACTGCTCAGTTCCTCGCTTGGCGCCTACTCCTCTGATCCTTGTCTGCCTATCTGTGTTCACTTCTGTTCTTTTCTGTGTCTCGCTCCGTGTCTCTATTCCCCTTTCCCTCTATTCTCCCTTTTCGCCTCTCTCCCTCTGCCTCTGTTGCTCTGCCTGGCTCGTTCGCCGCTCGCTGTCTCTTCGCAACTGCCTCTCGCCTCGTCGCTGAGCTCCCCCTCCGTTTTACTTTCTGTCGCTCTATTCCCGTTTTCTCCCGCCGCTGTCGCTACCTCTGCCTCTTCCTCCTCTTCTCTCCGCGCCTACTTTTCTCCGCTAACCTCACTTTTTTCTCCACTATTCCGCCTCTCTTCTCTCTCCTTCCTCGCCCTTTTTCTTTCCACCCTTCTATTCTCCCCTTTTTTGCCCTTCTTCTCACTCTCTTTTCCACCCTTACTCCACACTTTTCTCTTTCTTTCCACCTTTCTCACTCACTTTTCTTCACAGCCTTTCTCCGCTTTGTCCTCACTCTCACACCAGAAACGGAAGTCCGAAACGGAATTTTTCGAAAAATTCAAAATATCATAAAATCAAAAATTATCGATGGATTCGGCCCAAATGCAATACCAACAAACATTAGATACAAATTTCTATGTCAAAAACTATTTAGATGAATAGATAAAACGACACAAAATCCGAGCGACGCCTTGAATCATGACCAAAATTATAGTCGAAGAAGGGGTTATAGAGCTGCACATGCCTGCGAAATTTGGGGGCTGTAACTGAAACCGTTTTCGAGTTATACACGTTTGAATTTTGGGAGTCCATTACACACCCACACACCCACACACACACACACACATACACACATACATCCGGACATTTTCTAAAAATGTGTTTTCTGAATGTTTTAGAACATTCTGAACATGGTGACATGAATATCTCGAAAAAAAAAAATTTCACCGTCACATAGCTTCCTCTATGAGGAAGCAATTTATAATTGACACAGTAATTTGTGTTTTGAATCTTTTTTTTAATCTCTGATTTGTTTTTCGCTGGTTTATCTCTGTTAGATCTTTTTTTTTCTTCAAAACCTTTAGTAGTTTATTGCTTCGTGTCAATGTTTGGCGTTACGGGATTTTTTTTATATCGATGCTATGGATTTCCAAGAAATATCTATACTATGAATTTTTTTTTTCTCTGATTTTCCATTAGTCGTATCGTTTGTGACGATATAAATCACCATTTGGAATAATTAATCTTCCCTTATAAATGTTATGTTTTTTTTTATTTTTGTATTTTTTATTCCCCATATTCTCCTATTCCCATATTCTCTTTTATACAACAATTTTCGCACGTCCAATATCGTAACAATGCCCTGCAGAGCAAGCCCTTTTTTCTTTTTATCGCCGCCTGAGCGCAAAAGAGAAAGTACTCGCTCGCTGTGGTGCAAGAGAGACAAAGAGTAACGTGTCGAAACGTGTTGCTCTCCAATGGCGTTGTCTCTTTCGCACACATAGAGGCCCGCGGAGTATAGCTACAGTATTTGGCGCAGTTACCATATCACCCCCCCCCCCTCCCTCCACGCAGCCCGGCATCGCGGGTCTTATCTGTGTAGCTTAGTTCAGTTCCGAAAAACCAACCCATAAATGAACGACCTACTGTTCTTTGTCAACGGTCTTCAACTTCATACTTGCCAACAGCACGTTCCTTTTCGTTCTTTCTTTCCTTGTTTGTTTGTTGTTTTTTTTTCTTTGTTCTTTTTTTCTTTTTTCTTCTTTTTTGCTTTCTCATAGAGGAAGCTTTGTTTTCGTGACAACATTTTTTTTCGAGATGTTTATGAAAACGTGTTCAGAATGTCCCAAAACATCTAAAAAACACAACTGGAAAAAATGTCCGGATGTATTTATGTGTGTGTGTGAGTGTGTGTGTGTGTGTGTGTGTGTGTGTGTGTGTGTGTGTGTGTGTGTGTGTGTGTGTGTGTGTGTGTGTGTGTGTGTGTGTGTGTGTGTGTGTGTGTGTGTGTGTGTGTGTGTGTGTGTGTGTGTGTGTGTGTGTGTGTGTGTGTGTGTGTGTGTGTGTGTGTGTGTGTGTGTGTGTGTGTGTGTGTGTGTGTGTGTGTGTGTGTGTGTGTGTGTGTATGCATGTAACATTGGTTGAGCGTTCATAACTTGAGAACGGCTCAAGATATCAAGCTGGAATTTGTCACACATGTAGAGGGTTCACGGCGCATAGCATGATTTAATTTTTAGAAAAATCCATACAGTTTTATCGTTTTTACGCGATTTTTAAAAAATTCAAAAAATTATTTTTGGTCTCTAGCTTCTACAATTTTAGAAATATCGACCTCAAATTTAGTATAATGTTGTACGACCGCAGGGTGATGCTCGTCACTAAATTGGAAAAAAATCCATGCAGTGCTTTTGTTTTCAGAAATTTTGAAAGGTGTAAAAAAATGGTGTGCGCACTCTAGCTGTCACAATTTTCTAGATATCGGACTGAAATTTGGTACGTAGCTGCACTATTATCAAGAGACGTTTCGGATTGAATTTGGGCGAAATCCATCAAGCTATTCATATTTTATGTCATTTTGAAATTTTTCAAAAATGAACGTAAGTGCTCTAGCTTCCACAATTTTCGAGATATCTGGCTAAAAGTCAGTACAAAGTCGCACTATTATTGAAAGATGTTTCGTATTGAATTTGGGCAAAATCCATCCAACCATTCATATTTTATGTCGTTTAGAAATTTTTTTAAAATCGTCGCGCGCGCTCTAGCTCCCACAGTTTTTGAGATATCGGATCAAAACTTAGTACAAAGTCGCACTATCATCAAAAGATGTTTCGTATCGAATTTGGGCAAAATCCATCTAGGCGTTTGAGTTTGATGCGACTTTCAATTTTTTTAATTTGACATGGAATTCACTATGTATTTATTCTGGACTAGATCGATTTACGAACCGATTTTATAGAAGAACAAGGGTGCAAAGTCGAACCTTGCACATTGCTTCCTCATAATTTTTTGAATTCGACAAAGCTTCCTCTATGAGGAAGCCAAAATTGATCGACACAGTTCCTCATAGAGGAAGCTTTGGCAAATTCAAAAAATTATGAGGAAGCAATGTGCAAGGTTCGACTTTGCACCATTGTTTTCTTCGTTATTTGTTTAGCGGTCGGGGAGAGATATCTCGACGAAAAAATCAGAGAGATGATGATTAACTTTCGTGATGAAATCAACCACATAAACAGAAGTATTCTCTATGATATCGATAAAAAAATCCTCGATATCAAAAATACAATAAACCAGGGATGGCCAACCACGATTCGCCGCGCGTCTCCTAACTTGCTTTTCTTCCCTTCCTCCGTCCACTTCTCCTCTCCTCGTTGCCGCTCGACTCCGCCTAGATGCGCGCAGGCCAGCACAGGCGACTACGGTGACCGCATTAACTCGCTTATGGCGCGTAGGATTTAAACGCAAGTTCACAATTTAATTATTAGTTTTGCGGGGTGCTTGATTAACGTGTTTCCTCGCCTTTCCCGATAATTTTATTCCTTAAATGACCACGCGTCGCAGTGGTCGGAGGTCGGCTCCGCTCCGTGCATGGCGAACATAGCCGAGCGGGCTCGTAGACCTGTTTGAGCTTGACGTGTGCGCAGATCCCCATTCTGCATCGTATCACGATTCACCGTACCGAACACGTCTCCCATTCGCTGACGAAAGATTCAATTCATTGAATTGAAAATTAATTTCTGATGTTATTCCCATCCTTCAACGTTTAATGTTTAATAGTAATGCTCTGCTTTCTAATAATTTGTTACGAATCATTAGAAATGCCGAAAATCAGTACACACGTTGATTCTCTCAAATTCAATTCCGAATGGGAGCTGAAATATTTATTTATTTTGAATAACGAAAATTTTTCAGGATGCGCCATTTGTGGACAAGTGATGACCAACATCAGAAAATTTAATATTTCTCGGCATTATGAAAAATATCACAAAGAAAAATATGAAAATCATTCGCAAGAGGAAAAATTGAAGTTAATTTAAAATTATCAGATTAAAAACAATAGACCTTCTACCTCTGGATGTTCTTCTCGAACACCTCCCGAATGTTCCGCCGTGAATCCAGAAAATTTTCCTTGTGAGTTTGCTGACAAAATTGGTGCTCGTCAATGTCTCTCAGCTTCTTATAGTATAAGGAGGTGTTAGTAAAGAACATCCAGAAGTAGAAGGTCTATTGTTTTTAATCTGATAATTTTTAATTAACTTCAATTTTTCCTCTTGCGAATGATTTTCATATTTTTCTTTGTGATATTTTTCATAATACCGAGAAATATTGAATTTTCTGATGTTGGTCATCACGTGGCCACAAATGGCGCATTCTGAACAATTTTCGGTATTTAAAATGAATAAATATTTTAGCTCCCATCCGGAGTCGAACTTGGCAGAATTAACGTGTGTACTGACTTCCGGCATATTGATGATTTGTAACAAATTATTGGAAAGAAAGCATTAGCATAAAACATTAAGCGTTGAAGGACAGGATATCATCAGAGCTTAATTTCCAGTTCAATGAATTGGATTTTTCGTAAGCGACTCAGAGACCCGTTCGGTACGGCGAATCGTGATATAATGAAGAATGGGGATTCGCGCCCGCGTTACGCTCGAACAGGCCTACGAGCCCGTTCGGCTGCGGTCGCCATGCAGCCGAGCGGAACCGATCCCCTACCACCGCGACGCGCCTACCGCGCGCTGGCCTTACGGTGGGTAAGAGAGGGGATTGACGAGTTGACAGGTTTTTGCTCAGTGCTCCGGAGTTGGACTACGCTGCAATAAACGTCAATGACGCTACCGCCCGTGGATCACAATGCCCTGGCCTTCTAGATGCCAAAGGTACACTCGCTGTGACGTTACCAATCGACAATCTGGAAAAATTCAACGATTTTGACAAATCTCTGCAAGACGAGGAAAGACAGAAAGCCTTGGTAGGTAACCTCATAGGGATCAATCATTTTCATGTTTTAATGTTTTTTTTTTGCCATAATGATTTTATGTTTTATTTGTTTCCAGATGGTCCTTTATCGTATTTTGGTCGCCGGAGAAACAAGTACAAAAGCTTGTATTAGAAGAGAAATAAATTTAAAAAATTTAAAGAAACTCCCGGCTGGAGTAAAAATCGAACACAAAAAACGTAATCCGATAGAAAGCATGAATAAAATTCATGAATCTAAAAAGTATACAACAAAAAAGGATGAAATAATTCAAGAAGTCATCTTAGTTTATTCATAGTTTGAATTATGATCGTTCGTTTGTATGCGTTCAATTTTTTGAATCGCGGTAATTTCCTCACTGCCCTCAATTCAGTCGGGAGACGTCATTCATTAAACATAAGTCGGAGAACGTTTTCTTTCGTATCGTCGAACATCTAAATCCAGATCGTCTTCATGTTCAATTAATGGCGTCTTCTTTGCACTGTTAAACATCTATATCCTAATTCATTTTTATGTTTAATGAATGACGTCTCCCGACTGAATTGAGGGCAGTGAGGAAATTACCACGATTCAAAAAATTGAACTCATACAAACGAACGATCATAATTCAAACTATGAATAAACTAAGATGACTTCTTGAATTATTTCATCCTTTTTTGTTGTATACTTTTTAGATTCATGAATTTTATTCATGCTTTCTATCGGATTACGTTTTTTGTGTTCGATTTTTACTCCAGCCGGGAGTTTCTTTAAATTTTTTAAATTTATTTTATTTCATACTTTTTAAAGATAATTCGATATAATTTTCTCCACGTCCGCCAATGATTGGAATCATTTAGCTCGAACAAGACGTCCACGTCACAAAACAATTTTTCCTACTAGTGTCATAATGATGTGGTTATCAATTCAATATCGTTAAACGTGACCACTGTATGGAAATTTGATGTGACAAGACTTTTAAAGTATCGAGTAGCTGCGGCACATGCTGGTTGTCCTTGGGCGCAGTTGAGTACAGCCTCAGCAAAATGTCAGCGCATCATGTGATTGTCCAGCGCAGCTCCATGTAGCCATGACGAATTGTCAGCCCATCGTGGAGTCTTGAGGGCGGCTTAATAGAGCCTTGACCAAATCTCAGTGCATTATGGAGATTTTAATCGCGGCTCTATGTAGCCTAGACCAAATTTCTGTTCATTGTACAGTTTTTTGAGCACGGCTCGACGTAGCCTTGACCAGATGTCAGCACATTCCGCTCGTCCTTTCCAGTCATTACAAGTTTTGAACATGTCTTAAGCGAGTGAACATTGAATGAATGCTGCTTCGACGAGTGAACGTTGAATGAATGCTGCTTCGAAAAGGACCTGACTCATATAGGAAAAACAATGAAAACAAATATACATATTGTGCATTCTGACAAATCGCTTTGTCTAAAAGTTTTGTCGGTTGGAGGATAAAGTAAAAAATTGAGTCCGACAACAATTTTTTTCTTTCAAATTGCCAATTCCACCGAGGTAGACAATATCACTGGGCATAACCACATCGTCTAGCTAAACATCCATATTCACGTTTTTCACAATCCTGATAACATTATCATACGTTGAATAAAAAAGAATGAACTCATTAAACAATTTCTTTCGTACGTGAAATCAATTGATAATCATAAATAAAACAAAATCACCGGGCATAACCACGTCATCCGACCTAACCTCCACATTCACAAATATCTTAATTTCGCGCCCAAATCCAGAAATTAATCGCGCACAAGTATCCAGAACTATTAATCCGACGTGATTGATGAAATCAGCAGTAGATCAATCCTGCTAACATTATTGAACGTTAAATAAAAAATGCACTCATGAAAAAAATATCGTTCGTACGAAATCAATCAATAAAAAAAAGTTATTGGAAACACCGCTTAGATCCGTTAGATTCGCCCCTGTTTGGAAACACCGCTTAGATCCGTTAGATACGTCCCTGTCGTCAAAGCAGACGACTCGACATCGGAATGAAGTTAGGCTACGAAGAACGATGCGAGTATTGCCTAGCCAATCAGCGGGCTCGCTGGAGCTCTACTGTGGCCAGCATCGATATGGACATTTCGAAAAAACGCGTTTTTTCAACGTCTATTATCTTTACGAATTCACATCTGATCATAAATATTATGATTCATAAAACATCTGTGTGGTCAACGGAACCGATGTGCAAATATTCGTTTGTAGAAGATTAGTCGTTTGAGCAAACATTCGTGAATTAGGAATCGCTGTTTCGCGGGAACACGACGAAACACATAACTCCCGTTTTCAGCCGGGAGTTAAAAAATTATGCTTGCAACAGTAACGCAGAATGTTGAAATCCACTTCTCGGGTACCGGCCGCAGAATTATAGGCGAGGGAAAACGCGATTTTAGCAAAACTCGAGTCTTCGCCTGCATCCAAAGTATGTCGATGTTGATTCGATTGAATATATTAATAGAATCCATTCAAATATTAATTGAATAATCACTATTTTCAGATGTCATAACGGAAAAACTCGACGTTTTCTCGGATGTCAGAAATTTGCCAGGGAAAGTTGGCCGATGGCTCTCAGGAGCGAAAGATCGTAACCGTGAGCGCCAGCGTCGAAACAAAAATTACGTTGAATAGTTTTATACGCACATCTTTCTGTTAATTATTTATATTTCAATATTTTTATATTTGTTCTTTTCTATAAGATATTGACGTTCACATTAATAAACGAAAATGTAACGAAATTTTTGTATTTGATTTTCACAGAAATCTGCTTATCCAGCCTATGTAAGGGTCGATTCGTAGGGGCCAGTATAGGGCCATTAATGGCAGCCAACGCTCCACTACTGGCGCAATACTACCAACCAAACTGGGGCCAGTGCCGGACCATTGATGGCGGCCGACACTCAAATGCTGGCACAGTACTGGCTACCAGTACACAATTAATGGGACAGTTGCCGCATACTCGTGTGACGCAGTCGCGGCCATTTCTCCACACCGGAACCGACTACGCCGGACCGTTCACGATACGAGCTCACCGCGGTCGCACGACCAAGACCTACAAGGGATATATAATCATCTTTATATGTTTTTCTACGTCAGCTGTCCACCTCGAACTGGTCTCCGATTATTCCGCTGACGGATTCATCGCTGCGTACAAACGCTTCACCGGACGCCGCGGAATTTGCGCCTCTCTCAGAAGCGATTGCGGCCGGAACCTCATCGGAGCTGACGCCGAACTGCGCAGATTGCTCGGTCAAGCATCGAACGAGGCTACCTATCTCGCAAAAGTCTGAGCCACCCACGGGACACAGTGGCTGTTCAACCCTCCCTCCGCTCCTCATTTTGGAGGCAAATGGGAGGCTGGGGTCATGTCGGTGAAGTTTCACCTCAAACGTGTCATCGGCGAATCGACTCTCACCTTCGAAGAATTCTCAACTCTCCTGACTCAAGTCGAAGCCACCCTCAACTCAAGGCCACTCTGTGCCTTATCAGATGACTCCTCTGACCTCAGCACTCTTACTCCTGGACATTTCCTCATCGGCACGGCTTTAAACACCGTTCCAGAGCCATCCCTCGAAAGCTTGCCGGTCAATCGGCTCTCGCGTTGGCAACATGGACGCCAAATGCTAGAGCATTTTTGGCGACGTTGGAGCAGGGAGTATCTCCAGAGCCTGCAACCACTCTCTAAATGGCAGACACGAAAGGAGAACATAAAGATCGGAGCCATTGTACTCCTCAAGGACGAAAATCGACCACCAACGGTATGGCCTCTTGCTCGCGTCCTCGAAGTTCACCCGGGAGCCGACGGCGCCGTCCGCGCTGTTACCGTGAAAACTCAATCGACCACTCTAAAGAGGCCTATCGCCAAATTGTGCGTGCTCCCTATCGACGACGACTCTTAAATTCTCTCACGGTGGGCGGTACTCAATACGTCGCCTCGTTGTCAACGACGATGGCGAGGTGGGCGGTATGTTTCGGCAAGACACTTATTCTCTCATCTGATGATTCTCTCACCACTCACACACACACACAGCTACACGCGTCGACACTCACACGTACACACAATTACTCCCGGTCCTCAAAATCACATATACTCACACAAACCGATGTACACTCGATTGTACTCGCGACACCCGCGACTACTCGACAGCAAAGAGTCAGTATACTACAGTCCACGGAACATGTCTCAAGGAACTTAAGAATAAACAAATTCTCTATTTCACGTGTAATCTCTCTAGCCTCTATTATTATCCTCCACGCACATCCCGAGTTATACAACGAATAAATTAGTCCCGAAACAGAGTTTATTCTCTTTTATTCAACGTATGATAATGTTATCAGGATTGTGAAATACGTGAATATGGATGTTCAGCTGGACGATGTGGTTATGCCCAGTGATATTGTTTACCTCGGTGGAATTGGCAATTTGAAAGAAAAAAATTGTTGTCGGATTCAATTTTTTACTTTATCCTCCTACCGACAAAACTTTAGACGAAGCGATTTGTCAGAATGCACAATATGTATATTTGTTTTCATTGTTTTTCCCATATGAGTCAGGTCCTTTTCAAAGCAGCATTCATTCAACGTTCACTCGTCGAAGCAGCATTCATTCAACGTTCACTCGTCAAAGCAGCATTCGTTCAACGTTTACTCGCTTAAGACATATTTAAAACTTATAATGACTGGGAAGGACCAGCGGAATGCGCTGATATCTGGTCGGGGCTACGTCGAGCCGCGCTTGAAAACTGTACAATGCGCAGACATTTGGTCTAGGCTACGTAGAGCCGCGCTTGACACCTCCATAATGCACTGAGATTTGGTTAAGGCTCTATTAAGCCGCTCTCAAGACTCCACGATGGGCTGACAATTTATCATGGCTACATGGAGCCGAGCTGAACAATCACATGCCGCGCTGACATTTCGCTAAGACTGTACTCGACTGCGCCCAAGGACAACCAGCATCTGCCGCAGCTAGTCGATACTTTCAAAGTTTTGTCACATTCAATTTCCATACAGTGGTCACGTTTTACGATATTCAATCGATAAACAATAGTACGTTCTGACACTAGTAGGAAAACTGTTTTGTGACGTGGACGTCTGGTTCGAGCTAAATGATTCCAATCATTGGCGGACGTGGAGAAAATTATATCGAATTATCTTTAAAAAGTATGAAATAAAATGAATTTTAAAAATTTTAAAAACTCCTGGCTGGAGTAAAAATCGAATACAAAAAAAATTAGAACGAAAAAAAGTAATCTGATAGAAAGCATGAATAAAATTCATGAATCTAAAAAGAATACAACAAATTAATAAATTTAAAATGGACAAAACAAATGAGTGAAATGAAAAGAATGAAATAAATGAACAAATTCATAAAGGATGGAGTAATTCAAGAAGTCATCTTAGTTTATTCATAGTTTGAATTATGATCGTTCGTTTGTATGAGTTCAATTTTTTGAATCGTGGTAATCTCACTGCCCTCAATTCAGTCGGGAGACGTCATTTATTAAACATAAATATGATATAGGATATAGATGTTTGACAGTGCAAAGAAGACGCCATTAATTGAACATAAAGACGATCTGGATTTAGATGTTCGACGATACGAAAGAATACGTCTCCCGACTGAATTGAGGGCAGTGAGATTACCACGATTAAAAAAATTGAACTCATAAAAACGAACGATCATAATTCAAACTATGAATAAACTAAGATGACTTCTTGAATTATTTCATCCTTTTTGAATTTGTTTATTTATTTCATTCTTTGAATTTCACTAATTCGTTTTGTCCATTTTGAATTTATTAATTTGTTGTATTCTTTTTAGATTCATGAATTCTATTCATGCTTTCTATTAGATTACTTTTTTTCGTTCTAATTTTTTTTGTGTTCGATTTTCACTCCAGCCGGGAGTTTTTAAAATTTTTTAAATTTATTTTTATTAGTAAAAATTTGCATGAAAAAAAGTACCCTCAATTATTGAAATCTATTTTTTTTCAAATTCCTTGAACGAAAACGAAAATTTCGAGACTCGGCCGGAGTTGGGCCGACGCTTCGTTCGAAAGTTATAGCTTTGTTTCTTAACAACCGGGTGAACATTTACGGGTTTTTTGTGACAAAAAAATCTATAACTCCCGAACGAAGCGTCGGCCCAAAAAGTTCAAGGTGGCTAAATTTCCGTTTTTGTTCAAGGTATTTAAAAAAAATACATTTTAAAAATTAAGGGTACGTTTTTGTTTTATTTCATTTTTAACTCCCGGCTGAAAACGGGAGTTATGTGTTTCGTCGTGTTCCCGCGAAACAGCGATTCCTAATTCACGAATGTTTGCTCAAACGACTAATCTTCTACAAACGAATATTTGCACATCGGTTCCGTTGACCACACAGATGTTTTATGAATCATAATATTTATGATCGGATGTGAACTCGTGAAGATAATTGATGTTAAAAAAACGCGTTCTTTCGAAATTTCCATATCGATGCTGGCCACAGTAGAGCTCCAGCGAGCCCGCTGATTGGCTAGGCAATACTCGCATCGTTCTTCATAGCCTAACTTCATTCCGATGTCGAGTCGTCCGCTTTGACGACAGGGGCGGATCTAACGGATCTAAGCGGTGGTTCCAATAACTTTATTTTATTGATTGATTTCACGTACGAACGATATTTTTTTCATGAGTGCATTTTTTATTTAACGTTGAATAATGTTAGCAGGATTGATCTACTGCTGATTTCATCAATCACGTCGGATTAATAATTCTGGATACTTGTATTTGGGCGCGAGATTAAGATATTTGTGAATGTGGAGGTTAGGTCGGATGACGTGGTTATGCCCGGTGATTTTGTTTTATTTATGATTATCAACTGATTTCACGTACGAACGAAATTGTGTAATGAGTTCATTCTTTTTTATTCAACGTATGATAATGTTATCAGGATTGTGAAAAACGTGAATATCGATGTTTAGCTAGACGATGTGGTTATGCCCAGTGATATTGTCTACCTCGGTGGAATTGGCGATTTGAAAGAAAAAAATTGTTGTCGGATTTAATTTTTTACTTTATCCTCCAACCGACAAAACTTTTAGACAAAGCGATTTGTCAGAATGCACAATATGTATATTTGTTTTCATTGTTTTTCCTATATGAGTCAGGTCCTTTTCGAAGCAGCATTCATTCAACGATCACTCGTCGAAGCAGCATTCATTCAATGTTCACTCGCTTAAGACATATTCAAAACTTGTAATGACTGGAA
The DNA here is from genome assembly GCA_963971145.1 of Sussaba pulchella. Classification (NCBI taxonomy): domain Eukaryota; kingdom Metazoa; phylum Arthropoda; class Insecta; order Hymenoptera; family Ichneumonidae; genus Sussaba; species Sussaba pulchella. Next base: position 2,257,063 of record OZ020167.1, read on the forward strand.
AGGACGAGCGGAATGCGCTGACATCTGGTCAAGGCTACGTCAAGCCGCGCTCAAAAAACTGTACAATGAACAGAAATTTGGTCTAGGCTACATAGAGCCACGCTTAAAATCTCCATAATGCACTGAGATTTGGTCGAGGCTCTATTAAGCCGCCCTCAAGACTCCACGATGGGCTGACAATTTGTCATGGCTACATGCCGCCGCGCTGAACAATCACATGATGCGCTGACATTTTGCTGAGACTGTACTCAACTGCGCCCAAGGACAACCAGCATGTGCCGCAGCTAGTCGATACTTTTAAAGTCTTGTCACATCAAATTTCCATACAGTGGTCACGTTTTACGATATTTAATCGATAAACAATAGTACATTATGACACTAGTAGGAAAAATTGTTTTGTGACGTGGACGTCTTGTTCGAGCTAAATGATTCCAATCATTGGCGGACGTGGAGAAAATTATATCGAATTATCTTTAAAAAGTATGAAATAAAATAAATTTAAAAAATTTAAAAAAACTCCCGGCTGGAGTAAAAATCGAACACAAAAAACGTAATCTGATAGAAAGCATGAATAAAATTCATGAATCTAAAAAGTATACAACAAAAAAGGATGAAATAATTCAAGAAGTCATCTTAGTTTATTCATAGTTTGAATTATGATCGTTCGTTTGTATGAGTTCAATTTTTTGAATCGTGGTAATTTCCTCACTGCCCTCAATTCAGTCGGGAGACGTCATTCATTAAACATAAATATGATATAGGATATAGATGTTTAACAGTGCAAAGAAGACGCCATTAATTGAACATGAAAACGATCTGGATTTAGATGTTCGACGATACGAAAGAAAACGTCCTCCGACTTAAGTTTAATGAATGACGTCTCCCGACTGAATTGAGGGCAGTGAGGAAATTACCACGATTCAAAAAATTGAACTCATACAAACGAACGATCATAATTCAAACTATGAATAAACTAAGATGACTTCTTGAATTATTTCATCCTTTTTTGTTGTATACTTTTTAGATTCATGAATTTTATTCATGCTTTCTATCAGATTACGTTTTTTGTGTTCGATTTTTACTCCAGCCAGGAGTTTTTAAAAATTTTTTTAATTTATTTTTGATTTTGAATTGTTTATAAATAATTGTTGAATTTGTGCAACATAATCGTAAATGTTATCATTGTATAGAGCGTTCAAAAACGAAAAAAAGACCCGTGGTTTTTCGAGTTATCGATAACCGTTGCTGAGATATATCGATTTGAATGACCGAATGTGGTCAATACTTTAAGAACTTCATTTGACTGTATTTCAGAAGTGGGGGCTCAAAATAAAAAACGCCGAAATACGTGTCTCTTTATTTTCAACACATATTAATGAAAAAAAGTGGGGGGCTAAAATTTAGACCCCACTGTCCGAAGTTGCCGAAATTCCCAGGATTACCCCATATATATTGTAACGGGGTGCTTTCCGAGGCACCCCGTTACTGCGCTTTAGCGCTCTCAAACTCACGCTGTCAGCTGTCCACCGCCGACCCTCCCTCCGGCAGCCTTAGAAATATTAAAGAAATTTATTAAGACCCGATTATTAGTTAAAATAGTTGTTATATTTTGGCGTTAATTTTTGTATTTCACGCATACCTGATCCGAGTCATCACATACATCAGAGAATCGAGAGGTTTCGTTCCACAGCCGCTGTCATACGTCGTTCCTTCTCCCGTGGAGGAACGACATAGCCTCCCGGAAGTGAGGCGACCGGGATCAGTGTGCAGAATGCCTTACCGTCTGATAGAGGGAATGCCATCGGCGGTCGGATTCAAGGACGGAGCATTCCCCCGCCCTGACGATGCGAACTTTGAGCCAGGAGCTGCGGTGGGCCAAAATTGAGGGTCCACGCATCTGCCTCGTGCCGACCGGGTATCGGCGCTTGCCGCAAGGCCCGGTACCCGGTTCAGATGGGAGGATTAAACATTTCGGATAACCTCCCATCCCGCCTCTGATACCCACCACTCCACCGACCCCCGGGTGGAGTCTCGAGGACAGGATGCTGTCGACTCTCCGCTGCTGGATCGCGGGGACGCAGCATGGGCCGGCTGTCTAACGCGGCAGGCGGAGGCTAAATTCAAATTGCTGTCCACAAGCACCTGAAGGGCATTTATCACGCTGTCGCCCAACTGCGGGATCCATAGTCGTCCGTCGATAAGGACGAGATCGGGATCCCGAGTATACCAGTATTGTCGACAATTTTACCTCATGAAGAGGCGGCGGATCTGTGCAGCAAGCCAACGTTCAGCGTCGCCGAAAGAGCGAGCACGTCTCGGCCGAGTCGGTGACTCGGGGTGGGGATCACTCGGACGAGGCCCCGCACGGCGAGCCTCAAATCGCTCTCCTCTCGTCCAACTTTCGTCGGTGGTGGACCACTACAGCGAACTACCACATCATACCTCCCGAAAAGGAAGCGGACACCAGTAGGGATGCAAACGATACATCGATGTTTTGAAACATCGATGTTTTGTTCATCAACATCGATGTTTTAACATCGATGTTGAAACCCATCAAAGCATCGATACATCGTTCTTGGTGAACGATGTTTTATGAACGATGTTTTATAATAGTTTGTCTGCCAGAGACGTTCCCTGACAACGCCTCTCTCGTCTCTCAGCGAGACGACCGAGGCACGGTAGCGACACCTGGTAGACATTCCCCGACAACACGCGAACTTGCCTCTCACCATTTGAGTTGTGCTTCCCTGATTACGGGTACGTTATGCCACGGTCTTACATACCGGTCTTGAAACGAAGTTGGTGGGGGTAGTTGGCTCAACCTCTCTTCTCACTGAGGGCAGGTTGTAGCCACCAGGGCCGCGCTGCGAGCGGGGGATCATCCAATGCATGCACCATGCGCATGCTATACTAACCCAGTACTAACTTATTAAAGCGTAAACTAGAGCGATATTGAAAATTGAATATAAAACAGAAGATGCAAAACTAGTAATTTCATTAAATTAATCACACGTGGCAAATGTGAGGCTATGTTTAGGGCTGATCCCCCGACGACAGCGCCCTCTAGTAGCAATAATAGTTACTAAATGAGTGGATGCTGAGGCAGCCTTCCCCCATTACCAGATTTTCACTTTGTTTCAAGACCTTTGTGTAAGACCGTTTGTTATGCAGTTTGTAGGCAAGCACATGGCATTTGCTTTGTAGCTTTTCACTCATTACATTCTTGCTTTGTTCAACTTAAGACTCAACGCGATTGTATTTCGAGGTTTGTTTTACATAAAAAATAAATAAAATAAGAATAAAATAGTATTAATCTGAAGATTTGTTCGTTTGCATTCGTGAGAATAATAAGTTTATAAGTAATTCGTAAGAAAAAGTTGGTTAGAAATGTTAACGTTTTTAGGTTCCGTGTTAGCGTGGTTGGGCAGTTATTTAGTTTTTTATTTTGTATTTATTTATATTTTCATATAAATTAAGAGTAAACAATCTAACAACAAATACGTAGCTATATAACGAGTGTTTTTTATCAGACGTGATTTAAATTCGCGAAGAGTAATGTGTTGTGTAATTGTGTTATGTTATTTGCGTTCATTAATAGTGCCTATGTATTTTCGGGTGTTTCTATTTATGTGGTTTAATTCTTTCAGACAAAATGCCACCTAATAAAAAAAGAAGTCCGATTTGGAAGTATTTTAAGAAAAATAATGAAAAAGAAGCGGTTTGCAAATTTTGCAATAAATGCCTCAAAACCTCAGGTAATACCACGAATCTTCGGGGTTACCTAGAGAAGATCCACTTAGATGTTGTTCAGGAGGATCTTGAAGCAGAAGAGCCATTAAAAAAAAAAACAAAATTCATTGATTCAGCGGACGAGGAAGTTGAAAACGTCCATTCAGATATTGCTATTAGTACGACCGTCGCAACGAATGTTGATTCCAGAGATGAAGGTTCCAGCTCTTCTGGCTACAGTTCGAAAGTTGATAATACTCAACCCAAACGAAAAGCTCAACTACAACGAAATATCGGCGAATTGTTTACTAACATCAAAAGCATAACAAATGTTGAAGGTACAAGATATAAAAAAATCACAGAGGCGATTGTAGATTTTATCATCTTGGATCATAAACCATTTTCAGTTGTGGAAGGGAGCGGATTTACACAATTAATGAAGGAAGTTGTGCCGCTGTACAAAATTCCTTCAAGAGAAACATTTAAAAAGCGTGTAGATGAGAAATTCGAAGTTAAGTGTAACGTTTTTAAAAATTACTTGAAAGCAGCGGAAAATTACTGTCTCACATATGACATATGGACAGAAACGATGCAGAATAAGTCTTTTGTCGGAGTCACTATTCACTTTTTAGAAAAATCTAAACTAACGAGTGGAACTTTGGGAGTCTTCGAATTGTTTGAAAAACATACGGCAGAATATGTGAAAAAACGACTTGCAGAGGTCTTACACGAATGGTGTATTTCCATCGATAAAGTAACCGCTGTAGTAACTGATAATGATAGCACGGTTATGAAAGTGAACAGAGAAATGTTCGGTGAAAAAAAAATAATACCATGCTTCGCTCACACACTAAATTTAGTTGTCAGCCATTCATTAGAGAAAGCCAAAACTACATCCTCCATCATAAGCAAAGTACGTCAAATCGTTAAATTTATCAAAGCGAGTGTCAATGCCAGTGATGAATTACGTAAAAATCAAAGGGACGGTGGGATGAAGGAAGGCCAAATAAAAAAACTCATCCTTGACGTTCGCACCCGTTGGAACTCAACGTTTTATATGTTAGAACGTTTTGTAGAACTGGTTCCAACGATTGGTGCAATAATACTATGCCGTTCCGATGCTCCATCGATGATTACATCAAACGAAATCGGCTGTTTAAAAGAAATCGTTCAACTCTTACAACCTTTCGAAAGGTTGACGAAAGAAATTTGCGGACAAAATTATGTCGTGGTGAGCAAAGTCATTCCACTTGTGAGCTGTTTACGGGGCATGTTGGAAAAACTTTCACCGAAGTTTGAAAGTGCCGTCACTTTGAAAGCAGAAATTGAAAAGGAGGTTGCAAAGCGATTTGATAAGCTAGAGTTATGCTCACCCTTGGCTATTGCAACCGCTCTAGATCCACGCTTCAAGCTGATTCACTTCAGAGATGATATTGCCAAAGGAAGAGTCTACAGCTTTATAAATAAATACATAACGGACATTCAAGCAACAGTGCTAACTGAGTCTTCTGAGGAGTCTGAAAGAGACGAAAATATAGAGCGTGACATATGGAGTTACCACAAAGAATTATCTCATAAAAGTATAAGAAGTAAAACAACGGATAAAACGAAAGCCCAAAATGAATTCCAAATGTTTGTGACGTCCCCTGTAACCCACTTAAAAGGAGATGCTGTAGAAATATGGGATGACATGAAGGCTCTCTTTCCATGCCTACATAAACTGGCCATGAAATATCTTCCAATCGTGGCAACTTCAGTGCCCAGTGAGCGGCTATTTTCTGAAGCTGGAGCTACAATAACCCAAGAAAGAAACCGTTTACTTGGGACCAGGCTCTCCAAATTATTGTTCTTGAGCTCCATCATGAGAAATGAATAAAAAACGTTTTTATGAAGTACTTTTTTCTTAAATAAATGGAAATATCGATATTATGTATTTTGTCTTCATTGAAAAGAAAAAAAAACAATTCATTAATATTTTTTCTAAAACATCGAAAAAACATCGATATATCGTTCTTAACACCGATGTTTTCGACATCGATGTTTCACTTCTAAAAACATCGATGTTCAAAACATCGATGTTTTTCAGAGCGATGTTGCATCCCTAGACACCAGCGAGACCAGGTCCGGTGTGTCGTGAGTAAAGTAGCCCGTGCTTACGCCAAGCAAACCGATTCAGAGTTGGAGTTAGCCATCATTCGCTATCAAATTATCAAAATTCTCAGATTAAATACTCCGTCGGCTATCATTCAGGGTTTTCGCATACCTGCTCCGGCCTCCTGGCCGGCAGGCTACCACGTTGTCGACCAGACCGCTCATTGTGAGTTGGTACGGGCTATCATTCAGTTTATGAATACCAGTTGTCATACGCCTTATCGCGTGCTGTCGGAGGTGAGTGTACGGACGAGAAGGGCCCACTCCAGAGCGAAAGTTAGGTTAGCTGTTGCGTGTGTGATTAGTAGTGAAAATGACTAGAACGATAAAGATAGGGATGTAATGAAGATTTAATGAAGAAAATACTCAGTTATCGGAGTAAGAGGTCGGGCCGAGAATCGGTTTGGAATCGTAGAGTAGGGTATTGAAATTGTACTGTTATTTTGTTGGTTAGAGTGAATGAACGGAGTGTGAATAGGTTAGGGTATTAAAGAGTATTGCCGATCAGTTATCCTGTGAAGAAAATCGAGTCCGTAAATTGTTGTCTTTATGTTTCTTGTATGTCATATTGTCCTCTCGAGATATTGTAAAGATTTGTCATACGGTCGGCATTGAATGCGAATTATACCACGAACGACCGAAGTTTTCATTAACATTTGCTATCGTTAAATTTTGGCCGGGCGAAGTCCGTGAATGTTAAAAATTATTGTAATTCGGTCGCTCGAAATATTCTGATAAACGCGGTTGGACGTTTATCCGACCGTGCAATAAATTAATTTCTATCATTTGCTGCTGTCATTATCATTGGACCGTATTGGCCTACGCCCCTCTACCCGTGTAGGGCTGAGCTACCGCTGAGTTCCGCATCGCTCCGCGCTGTCGCGAAACCTTAGTCGGCCCCGGTTCGCCCAGGGAATAATTTCAGGGTCGTCTTGTGGCGGCTGGCGCCCAACACGCGCAGCGCAGGAGCGGCGAAGGTACCCGGGTAAAAGCCGGTGTCACAATATATATATTAGACTGGTTTTTAGGAAAAAAAATTTTCGCTAAACTCTCCACATTCAAAGTAGATGCTATAACAAGACTCCTGTCCAAATTTGAGCTCAATCGGACCATTCTAAGAGGTTCCACCGCGATTAAATCGATTTTGCCTTTGATTCACACGTGAGATAATTATTTTTCCAGTAATAAGCGCCGCATTCAGCTAATATAAGTATCCGGCCATCAAAACTAAGTGTAATCGATTGTATTACGTTCCCTTGAAATAGAAAAAAATTGGTACCGTGGTGATTTCTTTTCTATTAACAACAATAATCAAAAACGTAAAAAATTGTTTGAATTCGAAAGATCGGTCATGTAATGAATTTACAATTTCCAATAGGATACAATGCAAGCAGATGGGTAGAAAAAGTGATAAATGCAACTAATTCACTCATTAATCAATTCTTCCATTAATTAAACAATAACAATTAATTGATATTCTAACCCAGAAATCCAGAACAAATTTTAATCCAGAACCTTGTCATGAAATTATGTGGATTAAGGTGCTTCAACAAGACTCCTGTCCAAATTTGAGCTCAATCGGACCATTCTAAGAGGTTCCACCGCGATCGAAATCGATCACGTCTTTCTTTCGAATTAAGCCCATTTTTTAACGTTTTTAAGTATTGTTAATAATTTTAAAAAAATGTGATCGCTGTATCCATTTTTTTCTATTGGAAGGGAACGTAATACGATCGTTTGCATATCGTTTCGATGGCCGGATACTTATATTGGCCGAATGCGGCGTTTTTTACTGGAAAAATAATTATCTCACGTGTTAATCAAAGGAAAAATCGATTTCATCGCGGCGGAACCTCTTAAGATGGTCCGATTGAACTTAAATTCAAACAGCAGTCTTGTTATAGCATCTACTTCAAATGTGGAGAGTTTCGCGAAAACTTTTTTTCCTAAAAACCAGTCTAATATATATATGGGGGAAGCCACGCCAACTCAGCCAGCTGACAACCTTCTATCCTCCGATCAGGTCGATTTTCTTTTTTTAGTATCTTTAGGGTCCTACGACTTTACTAATTTTTTTCAGATTTTTTAGACCCCCCCTTCCCCTCGCCCCACCCGATATACAGAAATCGGGCAACCCACGCTATTTCAGATGGCTGATTCCCCGATGCGGTCGATGATTTTTTTAAAGTATCTTACGGATCCTATGACCTCACTAATTTTTTTAAATATTTTGTTGACCCCCCCCCTTCTCCTTACCCCACCCCGCCCAATTTTTTTTATCAAGAGGGAACGGCTATTTCGCCATTTTTCAATTGAATGAAATTTTTCTCCCAGATACCTTATCGAAATTGAGAAACTTTTTTCATAAAATTAGAGTGGAACTATAGTTTCTAATATTTTATTTTACTTTTTTTTCCTTTTCGAAAAATTTCACTTTTTTCGAAATTTTAATATATAATCATAATTTCCTATCTAAAAAAAAAAGAAAAATAATATCTCTCTTGCAAAAAATCGATATTTCAATTATTGTCCATGGAAAATCCATTCCCCCCCCCCCCCCCCCCCCTCCCCCCCGTAAGACGAGCTAACCTTGTCATTCTGATTTCTAATCGGATTATCTTCTAACAGAATCGAGATATCGATTTTTCGCAAGAGAGATTTTAATTTTATTTTTTTTTATGATAAAGAACCATGATCATATTAAAATTTCGGAAAAAGTGGAATTTTTTCAAACCTGAAAAAAAATTAAAATAAAAAATTAGAACCAATAGTTCCACTCCAATTTTATGAAAAAAGTTTTTCAATTTCGATAAGGTATCTGGGGAAAAAATTTCATTCAATTGGAAAATGGCGAAATAGCCGCTCCCTCTCAATAAAAAAATTGGGCGGGGTGGGGTGAGGAGAAGGGGGGGTCAACAAAATCTTTAAAAAAATTAGTGAGGTCGTAGGATCCGTGAAATACTTAAAAAAAATCATCGACCGCATCGGGGAATCAGCCGTCTGAAATAGCGTGGGTTGCCCGATTTCTGTATATCGGGTGGGGCGAGGGGAAGGAGGGGTCTAAAAAATCTGAAAAAAAAATTCGTAAAGTCGTAGGACCCTAAAGATACTAAAAAAAGAAAATCGACCTGATCGGAGGATAGAAGGTTGTCAGCTGGCTGAGTTGGCGTGGCTTCACCCATCTATATATGTGGCGACTGCCACATATACACATCACGTACACACCGTACCAACACACACACACACACACACACCACGCGCGACAGACAATACAAATCAACACAGTCTCGAGAACCTTCGAGACGTTTCGATTCGCGTAAAGGCCTCGAGAACGATTACGATTCGTAATCAGTCGAGAATTGGACACCGGTGCAAAAGCACACGCGGTCTACGAAATATTCGTGTAGTCTCCTTTTCTTTTCACGTGTAATAAATTGAGTAGCGATATGTGGAGTGCGTGATTTATTCAACCCCCCATAATTCCTACATTGGTGACCCCGACGTGATCCAAGACTAGCTTTCCAAGTATCGTCACGCAAAGTGCTCAAACAAAGACATTGAAAAAAAAAACCAACCGAAATTACAATATTTTGTCGATTTTTTTTTAGAAATTCGTTCATAGTGTTTCGAGTCCAGCTGCAATTTTGCGGATTAGATCGTCCGTCAAATTAACCGCTATCGCATTGCTGAGCACCCATGGACGCTGTGCTGCGATAGTGGTGAGAAGCAGAGACAACCTCCACCGTTCAGTGCGGAACGGCCAGCATTGTGGTTCGCTGAGCTTGAATCGCAATTTCGAAATCGTAAAATCGTAACGGAAGAGGATAAGTTCCATTTCGCCATCCCTCTAATCGACACGCGTTCCGCAGCGGAGGTGGAGGACATCATAACAAACCCACCAATCGAGGTACCGTATCAGAAATTAAAATCGACATTAATTTCTCGTTTTTCTAAATCGAAGGCAGCAAAGCTGTTGCAACTGCTCGATGGCGAGAGTCTCGGCGACCGGAAACCGTCTCAGCACCTCCGCCATTTAAAAAGTCTCGTTCCGGATATTGACGAGGAGGTTCTCCGAGCGCGATGGTTGTCACACCTTCCGGACCAAATTCGGGCAGGTCTGGTGATTCAGAAGGACGCAACGGTCGAACAGCTGTGCGAAGCTGCCGACGCGCTCAGCGACGTGCTGAGGCCCAACAGTGTTGCCGCTGTCTCCGACTTCCAGGGTCAAATAGCGGCGCTGACCAAACAAATAGCCCAGCTCGCTGAGATCGTTGGGAACCGTAACGACAAGCATCGACGTTCGCGCAGTCCCTCGAGGGATAAATCTCGCGACAACACGAAAATTCCCAAATCAGGTACATGCTGGTTTCATTATAAATTCGGTAAAGATGCGCGCAAATGTCTACCCGGTTGCAAGTTTCAGGGAAACGCAAACGAGAGTTCGTAGAGGCGGTAACCCACTCTCCAAAATCAGCCCGCCTGTTTGTCAAAAATAGTACGTCAGGTATTGAGTTCTTAGTCGACACTGGCTCGGAAGTATCGGTATACCCAAGGCGTGCATCATCCTCGCAAGCGCTGAGTTATACTTTATATGCCGCAAACAACACACCGATCAAAACATACGGTGACGAGCTCATCACACTGAGAATTGGGCTGCGCAGAGATCTGACGTGGCGTTTTATCGTAGCAGATGTCTCGCACCCAATAATAGGCGCCGATTTCCTCAGCAATTTAAGCCTGCTCGTCGATCTCACGAACCAATGCATCGTCGATGGGATTACAGGTTTGACCACTACCGAAATTACCAAACCTAATGGAAACGGACAACAGGACAAACATGCCACTACGCACCGCATCACGACAACTCACGGCCCACCGGTATGCAGCAAAGCTCGGAGACTAGCACCTGACAAACTGAAAATTGCACGGGAGGACTTCGAAACGATGATCAACCTCGGTTTTGCCCGACGTTCCAACGGACCATGGTCGTCACCACTCCACCTCGCTCCGAAAGGGAAGGACGAGTGGCGGCCCTGCGGAGATTACCGGCATCTGAACGATCGCACCGTTCCGGACAGATATCCAGTCCGGTACCTGGAAGACTTTGCTGCAAACCTTCGAGCGAAAACGATTTTCTCGACAATCGATTTGGTACGGGCGTTCCACCAAATCCCGGTTGCCCCTGAAGACATTGAAAAAACGGCAATAATAACGCCGTTCGGATTATTCGAATTTTCGGTAATGACGTTCGGACTGCGCAATGCAGCACAAACGTTCCAAAGGTTCATCGACGAAGTATCGCGAGATTTACCATTCGTTTTTCCGTACATCGATGACATTCTAGTTGTTTCAGAAAATGAAAATCAGCACCACGAGCACTTGACCGTTCTGTTCCAGCGACTTAAAAGCTACGGATTGGTCATAAACTCGGCCAAGTGTCAACTAGGAAAAAGCGAAGTACAATTCCTAGCACACGTAATATCCGCCGAAGGGATTAAACCACCTGAGGAGAGAGTAAACGCAATTGTCGAGTTTCCACGGCCGGAAAACGTCAAGAAACTCCGAAGATTTATCGGCCCGATTAATTTCTACAGACGATTTATTAAAGGCTGTGCACAGCTTCTTGCCCCGTTAAATCAGCTGCTCGCTGGGCCGGCTGTGAAGAACTCTTCGCCGATTACTTGGACCCCGGAATTAGAAGATGCATTTAGCAAAAGCAAACAAGCTTTGGCGAATGTAGCACTCCTCGTGCATCCCGACGTCAACGCTGAATGGTCCATTTTCACGGATGCATCCGAGTATGCGATTGGAGCGGTCCTCCAACAACGTTGCAGGAATTCCTGGGAACCATTAGCATTTTTCAGTCGGAAGCGAGCACCGAATTTACAGAAACTTTCTACGTACGATCGCGAGCTTCATGCCATCTACGAAGCCGTCCGACACTTCAAACATATTTTCGAAGGTCGACACGTCAGCATCTACACGGATCACAAGCCTCTCATTCACGCGTTCAAGCAGCGGCCTGAGAGAGCCTCGCCGTGACAATTTCGACGTCTCGACTTCATCGGACAATTTACTTCGGATATCAACCACATCATCGGACACAATAACATCGTCGCGGACACGTTATCTCGAGTCGACGCTATCGCACCAGCAGTGACGATTCAGGATATCGCCCAAGCTCAAACTGGCGATGTGGAACTGGAAAACCTAGTCAAGAACGATGATACAGGACTTCGACTCAAGAAAATGCGTTATCGCGATCCGGAAATTACACTGTTTTGTGACGTTTCGTCAGATTCAGTTCGTCCTTACGTCCCACAGCAATTCAAGAAACAGATCTCCGAATCTCTCCATTCACTCGCACATCCTGGACAACAAGCAACCTTGAAACTGGTCGCCGAACGCTATGTTTGGCCATCGATGAACAAGAATTGCCGGGAATGGGCAAAATCATGCGTCGAGTGCCAACGATACAAAATTACGAGATACAACATCGCACCGATTGGGAACTTCGAACTACCACCTCAACGATTTCAACATATCCACATAGACCTGGTGTCTTTTCCTTCATCGAGAGGATTTCGCCAGTGTCTCACTATCGTCGATCGATACACCCGATTTCCAGCTGCAATTCCGCTCGAGAATGCAGATTCTGCGACAGTAACCCGAGCATTACTTCTCAACTGGATAGCTCGCTACGGAATCCCCGAGAGAATAACATCTGACCAGGGTGGCCAGTTCGAACCGGATCTCTCCCGAAAACTTAATCAGTTCCTGGGAATAAAACATTTGAGAACGACTCCGTATCACCCGCAAGCCAACGGCCTCGTTGAGAGACTCCATCGACAACTGAAGGCAGCGCTATTATGCCACCAAGGAACGTGGTATGATGCGCTACCGGCAGTCTTGATGGGTCTCAGAGCAGCCTGGAAGGACGACATCAAAGCGACACCCGCTGAGTTAGTCTACGGAGAATCAATTCGCCTTCCCGGAGAATTCCTTGCTGCATCCGCGAGAGAAATGCTCGCCCGTGAATTAGTCAAAACCCTACGACAGCACTTCCGAGATCTGATGCCCGGAAATACATCAAAACACGGAACTCGCCCCGTGTTCTCTTTCAAAGATTTAGATAAAGCGACACATGTCTTTGTACGGAAAGGTCAAATTGGAACTTCATTCGCGGCACCATACGAAGGGCCATTTGAGGTTATCCAAAAGCACGAAAAATACTTCATAATCAGTCTCAGGAACCGACATACAGCCGTATCAGTCGACCGACTTAAGCCAGCTTATTTCGTCTACGAATTCGTCGTCGAATTACGTCTACGATTCGTAATCAGTCGGGAATTGGACACCGGTGCAAAAGCACACGCGGTCTACGAAATATTCGTGTAGTCTCCTTTTCTTTTCACGTGTAATAAATTGAGTAGCGATATCTGGAGTGCGTCATTTATTCAACCCCCCATAATTCCTACATATATACAGCGTGTCTAATTTTAATCTTACATTTAACTTATCTCGAAAAATACTACTCCAATCGAAAATTATGTATAACCAAACTTGAAGGGCCTGGAAGGGGACGTACAAGAAAATTTTTCTTTTCGGTTGAAAATCCAAGATGGCGGTTTTAAGGTGGCTAACATGTTTTTTTCAAATGGAACCATACTTATTTCTTCGCATCAAAAATTTTGTCATGTCCAAACTGACAACTTTTGTGAGAAACTTTTTTCGATAAAATTCATAATTTCTAGGTTAGAACACAATTTTTCAATTGACTATTTTAGCGTTATCCAGGATGTACCACGAGGCGGTAAAGTCATTAACATCCCATGTGTAAGTGTAAGTGTAAGTGTAAGTGTAAGTGTAAGTGTAAGTGTAAGTGTAAGTGTAAGTGTAAGTGTAAGTGTAAGTGTAAGTGTAAGTGTAAGTGTAAGTGTAAGTGTAAGTGTAAGTGTAAGTGTAAGTGTAAGTGTAAGTGTAAGTGTAAGTGTAAGTGTAAGTGTAAGTGTAAGTGTAAGTGTGAGTGTGAGTGTGAGTGTAAGTGTAAGTGTAAGTGTGATTGTGAGTCCGAGTGTGAGTGTAAGTGTGAGTGTGAGTGTGAGTGTGAGTGTGAGTGTGAGTGTGAGTGTGAGTGTGAGTGTGAGTGTGAGTGTGAGTGCAAGTGTAAGTGCAAGTGCAAGTGCAAGTGCAAGTGCAAGTGCAAGTGCAAGTGCAAGTGCAAGAGCAAGTGCAAGTGTAAGTGTAAGTGTAAGTGTAAGTGTAAGTGTAAGTGCAAGTGCAAGTGTAAGTGTAAGTGCGTGCGTATGGAACACTCACAAAGATTAGGTCTCTGCGGCTCGTCATTTCCGCAGTATTTTTCGACTCCAAACCCTCTTCGTGACCGTACTCCGAACTCTTTCTAAAGTGTTTGAATAATTTTCAACCAGACGATCCTTCATTAGTCTTAAGATTGTCAGACACGGATTGTGTCAACAAACCCTTACTCTTTTTTTGAATCGTCGAAAGTTTTAGAACGCAAGCACGTTATAGCGAAAGTCGAGTGTAAAAGTTATGAGACGTTTTCAACCCCCTCCCAATAGGTAACCACTTGAGATATTCTCTTACAAACAGTCGATGGCTTTGAAAGACGAGTTCAGGCATGCTTAAACATGAATGGTGGAATATTTAAACATCTTTAGAAAGGTTCGGAGTACGGTCACAAAGAGGGTTTGGAGTCGAAAAATACTGCGGAAGTGACGAGCCGCAGAGACCTAATCTTTTTGAGTGTTCCACACGCACGCACGCACACTTACACTTGCACTTACTCTTAAACTTACACTTACACTTACACTTACACTTCCACTTACACTTTCACTTACACTTACACGTGGGATTTTAACGACTTTACCTCCTCGTGGTACATCCTGGATAACGCTAAAATAGTCAATTAAAAAATTGTGTTCTAACCTAGAAATTATGAATTTTATCGAAAAAAGTTTCTCACAAAAGTTGTCAGTTTTGACATGACAAAATTTTTGATGCGAAGAAATAAGTATGGTTCCATTTTTAAAAAACATGTTAGCCACCTTAAAATCGCCATTTTGGATTTTCAACCGAAAAAAAAATTTTTTTGTACGGCCCTTCAAGTTTTGTTATACTTAATTTTCGATCGGAGCAGTATTTTTCGAGATAAATTAAATGTAAGATTAAAATTGGACACCCTGTATATTGTTACGTCCTGGGTTCTCGTTATGATGATAAACAGTAACGAAACACATTAAATTATTGTTGCTCCTTTTAAGGTGAGAATGTGCTCACCAGGGATAGGAGCGAATGTCGGGTGATCGGGATTTATTTGTTATGTTAGTTGGGAAAAACTGTGTTTTTGTGTTTAAGTTAATTAATGCTTTGTAGATGGCGAATTATGTAACATTAACAACTTTATTTATTTAACACTTGGAAAATATTGACGCGGCCGACCAACATGGTCGAGTCGCGGAATTGAATTTCACTTGAATTTTATATTAAACTTTTATTTTGATGCGGGCACGACCGACATGGTCGCGACGCTGAATTCGAACTTTTATTTACGCGTGTACAACCGACATGGTTGAACCGTGGAGTGAAAACTGTTTCCACGCGGATATGACCGACATGGTCAAACCGCGGCGTCGAACTGCATTGAGATTTTAGATTAAAGTAGTGCCTTGCACTTTCGTAAATCAAAGCGCGAGCAAATGTAAAAATGCGCCGGGGCACAACACGTCACCAAGACGTGCATCGTCTCCTCCGGCTACCGTGAGATCTCATACGTCAGCAAAATTCGCAGACGTTTCACCGTCAGATCTCTGAAGCTAGGTTGCTCGCACGTTGATTCGGAGAAATAAGATTTAATTATGTTATCACTGAACGTTCGTTGAGCTCATTTAAAATTGTTCATCAAATGTGAAATATTTATGTCGGCGGAATACCCCGGACGTAAGAATATATATGGGGTATTCCTGGGAATTTCGGGAACTTCGGACAGTTGGGTCAAAATTTTTGCCCCCCATTTTTTTTCATTAATATGTGTTGAAAATAAAGAGACACGTATTTCGGCGTTTTTTATTTCGAGCCCCCACTTTTGAAATACAGTAAAATGAAGTTTTCGAAGTATTGACCACATTCGGTCATTCAAATCGATATATCTCAGCAACGGTTAGTGATAACTCGAAAAACCACGGGTCTTTTTTTTCGTTCTTGAACGCTGTATACAATGAAAACATTTACGATTATGTTGCACAAATTCAACAATTATTTATAAACAATTCAAAATTAAAAATGAGCGTTCAAAAACGAAAAAAAAAGACCGGTGGTTTTTTGAGTTATAACTAACCGTTGCTGACAAGGGGACCCTGTCAACTCGTCATCACCGATTTGGCCCAAATTTACAGTATATGTAGGGCTTGACTATAAATGAAAGTGACGCAAGCGGAAGGGCCAGATGGCCAAGCATTATTGAGATAAAACATTTTTGGCGCGGACCGGCAAGCGACCGGTAACTCATGAGCCTGCTATGTGAGCAGGATTTTTAATAGCTGGTGTTGGCGCAGCGGCAAGAGCTCGGATTCATAGTACGGGAGTCGTGGGTTCGATTCCCCGTGTGGGGAAACTTTTTTTTTTCAAATTCACAATTAAAAAAATTACTTTCTGTTATAATTATTATTATTTATTATTGTTTAACTTTTTAATTGTCATTGTTAATTTGTAAATTTAATTATTTTATTAGTATTAATATTTATTATTTGTTTCTTTATAACTTCAACGGTTAATTCTTAAAATTGCTTTCTTTTATTAATACTATTATTGTTATTATTCTTTATTTTATTTTTACGATACTTGCGCCACAAATGAACCGTAGTAATTCATAATGTAGTATGCTTACTTATGATTTTACAAAAGTAACGGTAAAGCGAAATGGTTCTCTTCGAATGGTCCTCGTCAGGGGCTCGCGAACAAAAGATTTTCGGCGCAGGTAGGAGAAGAGCTGACAACGAAAAGCAGAGGGGAACGTTGGCCAAATGTCGTTATGAGTTAGTCGTTTGCTAGCTCTTGACCGAGTAACTTGAATATTGTGAGAAGAATCTAGCTTTCGACAATGTCGAATACTGATAGTGAAAATATTAATGTGCCTGGAACATCGGTAGAACAAGAAGAAGATGTGATGTGCGCTGATAGTCTCCACAGCGAATCGTCGAAACAAATGTTAAAAACGGCGCTGGATTATTTGTTACATCTTTTGGCCGAAGACAATCTGGTCACATCAGAAAGTGCTGCGGTAATAACCGAACACCACATGCAACTTGCAGACAAAATACGCAAGAAAATAGTGGACGTTTTGTCAGAGCATTCCTTGCTGTGCGTCGATGAATTGATTTCTTCCGAAGAATACGACGAGGGAGTTGAAAATGAAGAAGTCGAGGATGTCGTTTCTTCATTGTCAGAAGCAGAGTCTGACTGCGAACCGGATGGAAAAAAATTAAAAGTTGATCCAGATTACGTTCCACTCGATTACAAAATAGTGGTGGTTAATCTTGCAAAAGCACATCCAAAGTGGAATTTAAAGAGTCTTCAATCGAAAGGAGCACATCGCTCGAAGTATATGCGAGATTTGAAAATCTGGGAAGAACACATTAAAAGCGGTGGAACCCGGAAGGATAAGAGCAACACCATTGATACCTGGACGTATGATCGCTTCGTAGAAGGGCGGAAAAGTTGCCAACAAGTCACCACGAGAAACCTGCAACAATGGGCACTTGCTGCCAGTCAATTTGTAGATTTCGAGTTTAAAGCCTCGGAGCAGTGGGTCCAAGAATTCAAACAAAGGCATAGGATTCGTCAGAGGGATGTCACCAAATTCGTCTCGGAAAGAGAGACTACCACTATCGAGGAACCTCAATCTGCGGCAGAGAACTTCCGAGTCCAGGCTCGGGCTCTCATCCCAAATTACGATAAGGACTTTGTTATCAATACGGATCAAACAAGTAAATTACTATTCGTCTACGTTAATCGAAAAACTCATTTTAACGCCACACATAATAAAATATTTACATTCGTATATTCTCTGCCAAGGTTGCCAGTACCAGTCTATTTACAACCGTACCCTGGAACACCGAGGCTCAAAACTAATTGTCGTGAAACGAAAGGATATGAAAAAGTAACCCATTCGTATACAGCGCAATATTCGATGACCCTTTCTGGAAATCTTCTGCCAACAGTGTTCGTATGCCTGCAAGAGAGTACTGGCTCTGTTGGACCGAGGGTTAAAAAATCGGTGGATGAGTATGCGAAAAAATATAGTAATGTTGTCACTACTAGTTCAAAATCCGGCAAACTTTCAACAGCTTTGTACAACATTTTTTTAACTGATGTAATGAAGCCCTACGTGCAGGAAAACAAATTTATTTTGTTGATTGGCTCGTGGGGAGGACAAACAAATCCACAACTATACGACGACATTTTCGAAGATGAAAATGGATAGCCAACGTGCAGTATTAAAGTGATTCCCCCGAAATGCACTCCTCTAGTGCAACCCTGCGTCGTGTATTTTTATCGTCAGGTAAAGAATTTTATCAGGAAGATTCAAAACTGCTTTTATCTCATCCAGAGAGAACGAGAAATCACATCCCGAGAAGACTGCATCAAAATACATTCCATCCTGCATCACCAGCTATCCTCGCCAATATTCCGCGACATGTTGCATTACGCGTGGTTCGCTGCCAAACTCTGCGACGACAGAGAAACTTTTATGAATGTAAATCAAGCTTGTTTTTCTATGGATAATTTAAAAAACCATGTAGCTGTGGAAATGCGGCTTTTGTAACGTGTGCAAGGTGCCGACACAATTACTGTTTCCCTTGTTTTTACGATAATTATCGCCCCAGCCCATGTGATTCACCTGTACAATAATAAAAATATCTAATTTCATATACCAATTCCTCGTGTACGCTTTAATTACAATACCTCTGGAAATACCTTTGTAAAATTATAAGTAAGCATACTACATTATGAATTACTACGGTTCATTTGTGGCGCAAGTATCGTAGAAATAAAATAAAGAATAATAACAATAATAGTGATAATAAAAGAAAGCAATTTTAAGAATTAACCGTTGCAGTTATAAAGAAACAAATAATAAATATTGATACTAATAAAATAATTAAATTTACAAATTAACAATAATAAATAATAATAATAATAACAGAAAGTAATTTTTTAAATTGTGAATTTAAAAAAAAAAGTTTCCCCACACGGGGAACCGAACCCACGACCCCCGTACTATGAATCTGAGCTCTTACCGCTGCACCAACACCAGCTATTGAAAATCCTGCTCACATAGCAGGCTCATGAGTTACCGGTCGCTTGCCGGTCCGCGCCAAAAATGTTTCATCTCATTAACGCTTGGTCATCTGGCCCTCCCGCTTGCGTCACTTTCATTTCTAGTCAAGCCCTACATATACTGTAAATTTGGGCCAAGTCGGTGATGACGAGTTGACAGGGTCCCCTTGTCAGTTTACGTAACATCTCAGTACCCCTTCTCGATCAACATATTTCTCAGGAAAAAATTCTACAAAGCCTGAATCAATGTAAAAATAATAAATCCCCCGGCCCTGACGGCATATGCAACGAATTTCACAAAAACCTCTCGAATAACTGGTATCTTTGCCTGAAACTACTTTACAACGAAATCTTCGACCAGGAAACCGTACCAGAGGACTGGGCAATTCTATACGCTTCCATGATACACAAGTGTTTGAGAATTGACGATGAGTGGGATGATAGGTGGAACGAAGATGGAAAAATAATTTATCGGCGCACAAGTGGTTATGTAGCGAAAAGAAAATGTATGTTGTATGTATTCAGGAAAAAATCAACGAAAAGAAAAACTATTTACAACGATCGTGAATCTGAGCAATCCGAGGAGCAAACCCGTGGAAAATGTTCGAGCGCGTATCGCCCGGCGCGATTATCCGAGTACACCCCGCACGAAAAGCTTCGAGAAGACCGCGGCGTCTGTAACCAACGCGATCACCGTGAGATTCCAACCCACCTGCCGAGAGTCATACAGATCTGAACGACACCGATGGATTGCTTCTTGAGAAAACCGATAATCGTAACACGATAAGTTCACATTAATGGGAAACCGAGAGTACCTTAACAGGGCGAGTCAAATGAAAAGAGCAGACGTTGAGCAAGCGTTGTCCGGTATCGCGGCCATTACTTTTCCGACTGATGTAACGATGTACGTTGCCGGCGTCTCCCCCCTTGGCGCGAGAGCGCGTGCGCCACAGGCGCGCGTGATAAGGCCGATGAGTGGGCCCGTAAGGTGCTGCCACGCTGCGCTGGCTGGCTTACCGGCACAGCCGCGCTCCATACGACGGCTATTTCTCAACAACAAGAAAGGAGATCCCGTAGATCCTTCAAACTATCGGTGCATCTCGCTAATCAATTGTACTACTAAGTTCTTTACGCAGATTCTATATGATCGCTTAACCAAATGGGCCGAAGAAAATGGCAAACTACCGGAGTATCAATCGGGCTTTCGTAAATATAGAGGATGCACTGATAACCTTTTCATACTTTCAGCGATTTCTCAGATACACCTTAGCAAACGCGGTAGACACGTCTATACGTTTTTTATTGATTTTTACAGAGCTTTTGACTCTATTAAACATCACCTCTTATGGAAAAAGCTTACCGAGATAGGAGTAAGTTCCAAGCTTATCGGAGTATGCAAGAGTCTCTACGATCAGGCAAAAATTGCAGTACGCACACGACAAAGAGTGTCAAGACCCGTTGACGTAACCGAAGGGGTCCTTCAGGGAGAAATATTGAGTCTTTTACTGTTCGCATTATTCTTATCTGAGCTCGATCCGACCTCGCAGAAAAATGCGTCCGAGGTATCTCAATCGATCATCAACATAAAATTCGAGTAATTGCATACGCCGATGACTTGGTGCTACTCGCCGACACACCCCAGTCCCTTAAAAACATTATGAAAACGGCCTCGGAATACTTTCAACTCAACGCTCTGAAAGTCAATAAGAAAAAATCGAAAATTCTAATTTTCCATAAAGGAAAACTTAGCAAAAAACTCAAATTCAAGTATGACAATGAGGAAATTGAACAAGTCAATGAAATTACGTGATTAGGCTGCACCTTTTCGAGCAGTGGAATCTTTAATGCGCAACACAGAAAGATAAAAAACATTCCTCAAAATGCAACAGATATAGTTCTACGAATTCTCCACGCTGCTCATTCTAAATCGTGGCAATCTAACGAATATCAATGCTCTAGCGAGAAGCGTACTCCGTTATGGAATCGAGCTCTGGGGCCTGAGACACACCGAGACCATTAACTCGCTTCAAACCAATTTTTACAAAAAATTACTATCCCTGCCAAAACACTGTCCCAACTATGCAGTCGACTAGAAGTTGGTGCCGTTCTCTTCTCCTACGACATAATCAATCGCGCACTGAAGTGGGTCAAAAAAATACGCAAAATAGACGACTCCAGAATCCCAAAGATTTGGTATAACCGCTTGCTCGCACTTTCCGACCACCCCGGCACCCCAATCAAATACAACTGGTGTGTGCAGCTAAACAACTTAATCTGCAAATATTTTCCCCGTGGCCTGAAGGGCCTCCAAAATGTGGTTCACGACATTCAAATCCGCAACCAAATATTAGAACTCCACAATTTCGAGACCCTTAATAAGGATTGTAACCGACGTGCCAGCTCCTCTCTTCCTCTTCTTCCTCACCTCCCAGCGTACCCCGGCACACAAAAGTATTTAGATCTAAGACTCCCGATCAATCTCCTAATAGTCATCACTCAAGGCAGACTTCAGGACTCGACTTCACCTAGACTTGTATCTAAAAACCTTATCATAACATTTTCTCAGGATTCAGTGTGCCCATACTGCCATCTCATGAATATACAAAATAACTTTATACACATTTTCACTGAATGTACTTGGTTTCAGGTCGGAAGAAGCCACCTTTTAAACATGACCGCTAACCCCCAAAACGCATTCCCCGCTATATCAATCATAAGCCTTTTATATGACCCAGCAAATGAAAATGTAATCGCTATCTTCAATTTCTGGTTAAAAGTAAACAAGAAAATTATAAATATGTAAGTTGCAACTACGTTCTATGTAATACCGCTGGTCCAACTCGCCTCTGTACAAGACTGTATGTTTCTTTAATAGAGTCATAAATGAAATAAAATGAACATTTTCTCTCCCTTGAAGTTTCTCTAGAGTGAATTCTGAGTGTCCGTCTGATGGTTTCCAGGTTGGTGCCACCGGCTCGGACTGTTTTTGTCTACTTGTGATTTATCGTTTGATTGGGTTCTATAAAAGTTTGGTTTCAGAAACTGTTCTTGGTATCATCTTACCTCACTTTTGTTTTCGCGGCTGTTCGGTGCTCGGTACTTCCTCGCTTGGCAAAGCATGCCCTCGCACGGAAATCCCGCTTCCGGGTAGCTGTCATAAACCCGATGGACCTTGATCCTGGCTCGACCATTTTCCAGATTGCCAGCCTGATGAATAAAGCCTTTCCAGGTAATTCTAGGAAACGACTGCTCGAAAAATCATGCTCATCTGGCATTAATGATACACAAAAGAATTCAAGGCCTCGAGTTGGGGCTACCCCAGCTGTCGCTAAAATAATAACACCTGTACGAATTCCATGTTTCGCTAAAGGTCCTTACAAGGTTATTATCGAAAGAATCGATCCCATTGAAACAACACCTCGCATGAATGCGACAAATATAGGTAAGCTCCTGATCACAATTTTTTGCGATGATCAGAGCATGAAAGTGTACAGCTCCGGAAAACATCAATAACTTCATAAAGTTGGATAGGCAATTTTTGATTTTGACTTTTTTTTCTTCGCAGATCGATTGTAGTTTATTCAATGTTTAATTTAGTCTTATTCGAACATTCGTGGTATGATGGTTTTTCTGTAATAACAAAAAAATGTCAGCGTTAAGTTAACCGAAACGAAAACAATTAACCTATTTCGTTTCAAAGCCAGTGTGAGCGATACGGAATCGACTGTGGGTCACGCATATCCCGATTGAATTATTTGTGGGATGATAGTTTTGAGGCAACAATAAAAATAATTTGCAGTGTGAGGTTAGCCGAAAAAAAATCATCGATCTGTGGGTCGGTGGGTCAGTGCGTGCTCAAAATACAGCCGGTGTACGACAATGTTATTAAAACAAATCTGATAATTTGCTTATTTCTAACTATAGTGCACGCGCTATCACAAGATCGTAATTTTGTCAAGTGCAGAAGCATCATGGCCGTGATCGGTCAACCAACGGGACTTGGGTTATGTATTCTTCTTATTTCTACTCGACCTTTATCTTTGTAAAAGTGAAAGACCCGTTCCAGCTGTGCCGGACTGAATATGCACATGGAAAATCTGGATGTGGAATTGTGAAAGGAGAGAATATTAAGACGCGATTTGAAGTGGTCCCAGGATCATTCTAAGGAGATAGTGCACTCTATTGCTGACTAAGCTGTGAAAATCATCCAACTCGAGGAAGATATTGCTGCGGAAAAGGAGGAGAAAGTCATGATGGAGAAGTACATGTTTTCGCTCAGAAGCGCAACGGGCAAAGATTCAAAGACTTCTGTGAGCCAGCAACGTAAACAGACCAACGAAAACACCGGTGTCCCGGAGATTGGAAAGAAATTGAAAACCGGAGCAATAACACCGACAAAGACTTAAGCTCAGACCAACAATAACACGGTGACATTTTCATAACGCTACAACCTGACACAATAACCTGTCAGCGTGGTCAGCGGTTTCAAATTTCTCCATGATTGTTATCGCTAAATGATGTCTGAGACGTGAAATATGCATACATTCACTCGAAAAAAAATTGCTACTGAAAAAGAAAAAAAAAATCCGCTTCGAGGTGATGGGCTACATCGCCTAGTGCGAAAGAGAAAGCGCTATTGCTCACTGCGGTGCGAGAGAAGAAAATAACGCATGTGGTGCATCACATTAGTTTAAGGCAAAATCGAATTTTTGGAAAAAGTACCTCTAAATACATTTTTTGGTGCTTTTCAGAAAACTGTAACTCAGCAAAAAATAGTTGTAGAGCAATGATCAAGGTAGAAAATTGAATCTTCATATTTCTAGTTTTGTGATTCTGAGTTTAAATATGTTGTGACACGCTGTGCGGAAAAGTGCGGTCTTACGCTCACTTGTACGTATACGAAAATGTATACGACACCCGTGCGAAAAACATTCTCCTGACTCGTGTGATTGCAACACTCGCCTTCAGCTCGTGCTGCAAACTCACACTCGTCAGCAAATATTTTTTTCGTACTAGTCTCTCAATGTGCTATTTACCATTGGTTATTTCTGAGTAGTCATAAAAAGCCCGATGTAAGAATTGTTTCAAATTTCTGCTCTTTTTAGTGATTTTTTCTGAGTAAATTCCATCTTAATTTTCTTTTAGATTAATTATTCCTCTTCAATTTGAGTGGCTGGAGCGTTCTGTACGATGATTTGTCGTTGAGTTATGAGCTGTCAAAGCAAAAAAAACTTTTTTTAATTTGATGACTCATATCTCGGGTACTGATAATCGTACAGAAAATTGGAGTATGGTTCTGGAAACTTCAAAGTATCCTTTGTAAAATGATTTCATTGTTTTTCGATGACAAATTTTTTTTGGGGGCGAGAAACGTGACCAAAAAATGTGAAAAACTGCATGGTTACGATACTCCACTTGACTTGGATTTACATTCCAAATAACGAATAATAATGTCTCCAAAAAAATGGTTTCGTTAAATAATGTAGAAATTTAAGTCAAAAACACTGTTTACAAAGTTTGAGTATTTTTTGTTTTTCAAAATTTGGAGAAAACCCCGACATTAAATAAAAATTTAAATTTGGACTATTATTCACCAAGTTGAAAGAAAAAATGGTGCGGGAAAACTTCGTTGATTTGCGATTTATTCTCCTATATACTTATACTCGCCTGTATTCAAGACGTAGCTCTTCCTAGCACAGTACTACAGTTGTTGGCACTTGTTTCAGTCGACATGTTATTCCTTTGTTCGATTCAATATGCGATCGTATGTGCAGTTCAGGCCCTGCCAGCTTGCATATGGCGATGTGCATTATTATGATTATTATTTTTTCGACTAGTTAAAGGTGCCGCCAACAGTTGGCGCTGCCTGTCCACCCCGCTCCCACCTCACCCCGCCGGCGGTAAGTCACCTCTGTCGCCCTTACTCACTCGCACTTGTTGATACTGTCTCTTTCTCATGCTCCTCGCGCCTCGCAGGTGCTCGAAGGCTACTGATCATTTACGATCACTACCAACTACCGCTGCTGCCCATGCTGCCGGATGTAGCCAAGTGTCGCCAAGTGTCGCCAAGTGTCGCCAAGTGTCGCCCACGCACGCC
Source organism: Sussaba pulchella (assembly GCA_963971145.1). Classification (NCBI taxonomy): domain Eukaryota; kingdom Metazoa; phylum Arthropoda; class Insecta; order Hymenoptera; family Ichneumonidae; genus Sussaba; species Sussaba pulchella. Next base: position 2,282,399 of record OZ020167.1, read on the forward strand.
CACGGCAACCATTTCCTGCGGTTTCCTGTGAATCACTGAATTGTAATGTGACTTTTTTGATTGGACTTGTAATCAAATAATTGCAGAAATGGGACCTCAAACACAAACGATCAAGCTCGACCGGCGAAGGTGCGTTGTGCCAGGCTGTCGGTCAACCCGGCGTGGAAAAAACCACGTTTTCCCGAAAGACGCGATCCAGGGGAAATTGTGACTGAAAGTGGTGTGTAACCCATCGCTGACAGGCCTAACGTACGAAGAAATTCACAAAAAAGGGTACAGAGTGTGTACTCTCCATTTTCGTAAAGAAGATTATGTGCCTGGACTGCAGAAACTCTTCGATGAAAAATAATTCCCACACTAAATTTGCCCGATAAAAGTAATAAGGTTTCCCCAACCGTCTCTCCAAAAAAATCTCAATTGATTTATCATTACGCAAGAGAGTGGTCCGGTGAGAGCGAAATCCGTACACGTTGATAATTTTTTATCGAGAAATCAAAACAGCAAATCCGGAAAATAAGAAATTCAATATAAGTTTGAAGACGAGAGCTTCGAAACGTTTAGTGTGGAAACACACGGCATTAGATGAGACCATCCGACTAATCGATGGAGAGGTTTTACAAGCACGAAAGGAATTAGACAATTCCAAGACGAAGAATAAACGGTATTCCTTTTGTTATTTTATACATGATCAAAAATTTAAAACAAAATAACTGAAGCTATAATCTTTTAAAAATTATGCATTCATTGGGAGGATACATATTGTAAATATTAACCCTAGACGGGTATAATGGTTTTTCACACCTTCAACGGGTATAACGGGGTAGTCATAAACCCCATTATGTTCCCACGTGACAATCCGTCCCATTGGTCAGAAAAAGCTTTCATTATACGCCGTTCTCTTCGTTTTTTAATAGCGAAGAGAATGGTGTACGATGCATTTGGTTTCATTCAAGTGAAAATACTAGGGATATTGTTTAAACGGAAAAAAGTGAAAAAATATTGAAAAAATCGATTTTTTTACAAAAAGTTGCGCTATTTTTTTTGTAATCGAGCAAATTTGAAATTTCAAACGGCATTTTAAAGGAGATGAATAGCACTTTAAGCTGATATGGGTCATAATTGAGTTCTTTCCAAAACGTATATTTATTTTAACGTATGAAGTTGGCAGAAAAGTAAAAAGTGAAGAGTACGAAAATGAATGCAGAATCCTTATAATATTTTTTGGAAATTTTGGCATGAAACATGACCTAAAATTATCGAAAAAAAATTTAAAAATTGAAAAATTATAATTTTCCGTGAAAATACTCTGAATTGAACGATATTTATCGAAAACATAAAATAGACTTTCCCGTGCAAAACTCGAACGTAACGGGTATAGTGGGGTTCCTAGCAACCCCAGGCGTTCTTACGATCCATCTTGTTCGGCAAACAGCGAGCAATTGGCACTACCAACAACGTCACCCTACTCTAGGATAGTTGAAGTGAATTATAGTTAGGGTCCGGACCCAAAATTCAGGTATACGTGCTCAGGAGAGGGGAATGAATTTCGCGTGGGGTAGCTGGCTACCCCACTATACCCGTCTAGGGTTAATTCGCATCAGTTATAAATGATGATACACGATAGAAAAGTAATCGAGGAGTATGTTCAGGTATATCAATAGGATAAAGAAGCTCACGGAGAAGATAAAGGCGAACAAATTCGCTGAGAAAATTTCGAATTTAACCTCACTGCAGCGGAATTTTATTGACATGTTATTGCGAAATGCTGGTAGGGACCGTTACGATCATGGATATTGTATAATCGAAATACCTTCATTGCGAAGTATCCTCGTAGTTTCGGAGATATACACTACCGTCCAAAACTATCGAAACACTCGCTCCGATGTCGAGCCACACAAAAAGTTCTATCCTTCTCTGAAAAATGATGATATCTCAATTTTCCGAGCGGCGTTTTAAAGAAGACATATAAATCTTTATTTCCCGTTTTTGAAAAAATTTTTACGATTTTTTTTTAGCCCAGTACGTACTTTGAAAGTTGATCGGTTTTTGGCTTTTTTTGGGGGGTTGAAATTTTAGCGCACGACTTGTAGGAATTTTTTTTTACTTTTTTTCCAGCGGAAACTTAAGGCGGACAGTAAAAGCTTCAATTTACTTTTTTAAAAAGTTCCATATGATTTTTTTTGCATAACTGTTGAACTTTTTGCAAAAAATGACTATATTTATAAAATGTTGCCTAAATCTGAAACTGTTGAGTTTTCGTAAAATCACCAGGAGGCCAAAAAGATGCATACAATCATTGTGGATGCACCTAATTTTTTTCAAAATTAATATAAGAAAAAAAAATTGTTTTCAAGAGGCGACGAAATTCTTTTATATTTTCAAAAATCCGTTCTCTTACCTGTTCTACACGGTTTTGTCATCGAAAAAACCGCCCCTCGCTCGGATCACAGCTTTAACCAGTCGTGGCATCCGTTCGATCAATTTATCCATTTGACTCTGCTAAGCAATAACAGCTCCACGCTTATCAAGATCGATTTCTTTTTTTCGTGACATTTTTCAACGAAATAGATAATAAAATATTCGCGAAAATCTATAAATTTTTTTCACGCATTCATGTCCGAAACGTTAGCACAACTGGATAACTCTATCGGCACTGTTCTTTGTCGTCCTACAATGTCATGATCGGAGTGTCCAAGATCGACGTTCAGAACAAATGTAAACACAAACTATGTGTTTTCTATTTCTTGGCAAAACTCGCTGCCTCTCTCCACTCCTCATCGGTTTACATTTTTGTAGGACGACAAAGAACATTGTCGATGGAGTTATTCAGTTGTGCTAACGTTTCGAACGTGAATGCGTGAAAAAAATTTATCGACTTTCGCGAATATTTTATTATCTGTTTCGTTCAAAAATAGCACGAAAAAAAGAAATCGATCTCGATAAGCGTGGAGCTGTAATTGCTTTGTACGAACAGGGTATTTCTTACCGGAAAATTGCACGAGAATTAAAAATTTCGGTCAAAGGAGTGCACACGACTATTGAAAGACACAAAGTGACCGGTAAAAACGTGAATCGTAATCGCTCGGGTCGGCCCCCGAAAACAACAGAAATTGACGATCGACAGATTGTGATGACCAGCAAAAACAATCGACCATAAACAGCGGCTGAAATCCAAGCTTCGTTCAATAAATCGCACGAAAATCAAGTTTCCGTCACAACAGTGAAGCGTCGTTTGCTTAATGCTGGCTTAAGAGGCTGCGTTGCGGTGAAAAAACCCTTGCTGCGTCCTGCCAATAAAAAAAAAAAGGTTTCGGTGGGCCCTCGAACATCGAGGTTGGACGATTGAACAGTGACGAAACGTTTTGTGGACGGACGAATCCAAATTTTTTATTTTTAGATCACGTCGAAGAACTTTTGTTGGAAGGAGTACCGAGGAAAAAATGGCACCCCAGTGCTTGGTGCCCACCGTTAAACACGGAGGTGGTTCCGTTATGTTGTGGGGGCGTTTTTCTGGCCATGGAACCGGAGATTTGATAAAAATCGAAGGGATAATGAAGAAAGAACAATATAAGCAAATTCTTATCCGGCACGCGATTCCATCGGGTTTGAGAACGATCGGTCGTGGCTTCGTTATGCAGCAAGATAACGATCCGAAGCATAGCTCTCACCTCTGCCGAGGATACCTGAACGATAAAGACGCCAAAAACGTCATTGTCAACATGGTGTGGCCACCCCAATCACCAGATTAAAATCCGATCGAGCTCCTGTGGGACGAGTTGGATCGAAAAATACGGAAAAATTGTCCCACATCTTCTAGCGATTTGTGGGAAAAACTGAGAGAAGCTTGGGCCACCTTGGAGCAGAGTCACATGGATAAATTGATCGAACGGATGCCACGACTGGTTAAAGCTGCGATCCGAGCGAGGGGCGGTTTTTTCGATGAAAAAACCGTTTAGAATAGGTAAGAGAACGGATTTTTAAAAATATAAAAAAATTTCGTCGCCTCTTGAAAACATGTTTTTTTTCTTCTATTAGTTCTAAAAAAAATTAGGTGCATCCACAATGATTGTATGCATCTTTTTACCCTCCTGGTGGTTTTACGAAAACTCAACAGTTTCAGAATTAGGCAACATTTTATAAATATAGTCATTGTTTCGTCTTGCTGGTGAGTATGATTGCCTCCGGAGTCGCAGTGGCGGCCTGGGCCGCGAGGTGGCAGCACCTCGTGGGTCGGGTTGTCGCTGTGACTCCGGGGGTGCCGTATTCACTAGTGAGATGGTCAAAAACTCACGTAGTGAGTCTATTCAACGCGCAACAGTTGGCAGCTTAAGCGCTTTCACCGGTTTCCGGCCTCTTGGGCTTAATCATCGTCCATCATGGCTTCTGTCTTAATCATCCCGCAAAAACTCTGTTTTTTGGCGTTCATGTGCTCTTGATCTTTTTCGCTCCTTATCGCGTGTTCATTGTAGATTCAGTGCAGCAATCATAGTGTGCAGTTCACGTTTCGGTCGGCATTGCGACTCGTCGTGAAGTTTTGCGTATCATTCAGTGAGCGTTTTGAGGTTATGTTCACTACCGCGTGTTCGTAGCGAATCTCAGTGCTTCTCAGTTGTGCGAATTGAGTGCGCTGAATAAATCATGATCGTTCTCAAAAGAGAACGTTAATTCGAGCGAGAATTATTTGTATTTGGTGTGTGATCAAGCAGTTAATCGCGTTCGATTAACTGCGGTGTGAAATTCAACATGTGGCTTGAGCCATCGTGCTCGACAATAATTTTGGTGCGCTCTTGGTTCAACCATTAATGCTTATTGTTCCATTTATTTTCCTATCAATTGCGATTCATATACATTCTTGGCTAATAATTAGCATAGTTCATAATCGTTTCAACTGCTTGTTCAACCACAAGTTTGTTTCTATTTCATCATAGCGTAACCATCACTGCGTGGCAGTTAATCATATACACTTTGACTCATAAATCACCTGAAGCCACGCCAACAATTTATCCTTGTACAATATACATTAGCAAAATCAGCTTCATTCATAATTGGTCCAACGGCTTGTTCAACAATCACACTTGTCTGTTTCATCATAGCGTAACCATCACTGCGTGGCAGTTAATCATATACATTTTGACTGACAATTCATCTGAAGCCACGCTATCAATTTATCCTTATCTCATCAGTAGCGTCACTCACCGTTCTCCTATTACTGTAGTAATCATTCAAATCGGTTCATTCAATCAACAGTGCGGTTCATCCTCGTTCACGACACAGTCATACGTTGATCATTCATACATACGCTGTGCCTCGTCATAGCCTGCGTACCCTTGTTAAATATTAAGTTAGCGTATTGAAAACATATTTGATACTTTATATTGAAACCAAGGTTGTTCATTTGATTGCTGTGATCCCTTACATCCACTACCGGCATTAGTTTATATGATTTCAGTAACATCGAAACAGTCATTTTTTGTGAAAAGTTCAACAGTTATGCGAAAAAAAATCATATGAAACTTTTTAAAAAAGTAAATTGAAGCTTTTACTGTCCGCCTTAAGTTTTCGCTGGAAAAAAAATGTCCTACAAGTCATGCGCTAAAATTTCAACCCCCCAAAAAAGCCAAAAAACGACCAACTTTCAAAGTGCGTACCGGGCTCAAAAAAAATCGTAAAATTTTTTTCAAAAGTGGTAAATGAAGGTTTATATGTCCTTTTCAAAACGCCGCTTGGAAAATTGGGATATCGTCATTTTTCAGAGGATGGAACTTTTTGTGTGGCTCAACATCGGAGCGAGTGGTTCCATACTTTTGGACGGTAGTGTATATTGAATGATGGATGGAGGTTGAGGTTTTTTAGACAATAAAAACACTCGCGTTTGAGCCACAGCATTTTTTACGTTTATTGGCTCTTGTGGGAAAAGCCTTGCGGCATAAAAACCCACGAAGGAATGTAGATTATGTACTTGTGTGTACAAGACTGAATAAAGTCCGTTTGGCCCGTGCCATTGCGATACCGCGTGTTTTCGATTATTTGTGCGTATTGAACCTTTGTGATCCCTGTACCGAGGATTTGTCAGCTGTTGCTGTCCTCTCATGGTACGGGGTATATGGTCAAGGGTCGGAGAATCTAGGACCTGGTGGCTGTTCACCCGACCGCTGTGTCCATCGAGTGTATGTGAGACTCCGTAGAGTCGTAAGTGAGACTCCGTTGAGTCGTATGAAGAAGGGTCTAGGGCCCTTTCGCCAGCGTGGTACCGACGATCGTCACTCGACGGACGACCGCGATGAACTGATTTTAAAATGTATATAGCCCGCTCGCCTCTTTGTCGACACGAGATTTGGTATCTCGGGTGACGCAAGTTGATCGAGCGCGGCTACCTCAGAAATCGCAATGGTCCCGGCGCAAACTACTCTCAGTCCCTGAACAGATATACGATCGAAGAGAAAATTTGGTGCCTCTCTATCTTGAAGAGATCGGCAGCAACGTATAAGTATCTTGGATCTTTCCTTCCTCTCTCAAGTCCTTCGACCCTCAAAAAAATCTTTGTAAAAATTGAACTCGATACTGGTATCACGAAAACCATGCGTGACTTTTCGGAGAATGCAGCGAAACATCTAACTGATCCCCAAAACACGGCATGTGTTCTCATGTGGGATGAAGTTTTGCTGAAGCCACATCTTCAGTACAGCGTACAAAAACGAAAAGTCATTGGGTTCGAGGACTGGGAAACAATTCGAACGTGCAAGTACTCAGATCACGCACTTGTTTTTATGATGAGAGGCATCTGAACAGGGTGGAAAATTCCCGTCGCGTTCCATTTTTGCGCTGGACAAACGGCGTTTGGTCAACTGCCTCGGTGCATTAAGGAAGTCGTCAGAGCGGTCACAAAAGCTAGGTTTAATATTGTGGCCTCCGTGTGTGACGAAGGATCATCAAACCAAAAGTCCATAAAGTTGTTACATTCCGACACGGGCAAAGTGAGAGATACAAAGAACATCACTAAGTGTAAGTTTTCGCTCTTACGATATTTATTTTTTGTTCTCTCAACCCACATGCACAATTGCACATTGGAAATTGGATGTATACATTTTTTTGCAGATTGGGCCATTCTCGTTGATGATGTGGAGTTCGTGCCCCTGTTCGATCCGCCACATGTTCTTAAGTGTTTTCGAAATAATCTCCTTACAAAGAATCTGGAATTCGATCGCAAACCGAATGCAGAGGCCACGGAACGCAAGTTTGCTAAGTGGGCTCATGTCGTTAAAGCATATGAAGTGGATTTGTACGCACCTCGCCTTAACCGTATGGTACCACACCTCACCGAAGAACACGTACTTCGAGGGAAAATGAATCTTATAAGTGTCAAGTTAATGATGCAAGTCTTTAGCAAGAAGCTTTCGTCTTTTATGGATGTTCTTGCGAGATCACCAGGTAACATCAATTGAAATCTAACTAAGCATCTCACTAAGCACAAACACCTATGAAAAATTGATTGCCACTGCTAATGATATTGTATTTTTTACAGAAGTATATGAATGAGCTATTTCACCAATACGAGTACCGGGCTTGAGTTTTACTACCAGTTATTTTTTGTAACTTCTACAAATGAAAGTCCGCATCGATAAATGATCTCTGAAAAAAAAAAAAAAAAAAACATCTGTGCAGTTCACACACGGTAGAAGTGAAACTTTCCGAACAGTCAACTGCGAGAAAATGAGACGAATGCAGTATCAGGAGTGGAATAATTATAGGATTACTTATTATAATATTGGTACCAAGTTCAAAAGTTTTTTTTCCATTTTATTATTCAGGCTCTAAGTTTTTAATTTCAACCAATGACAGGAGTTGCTTATGGTAACTAAAGTATGAAATAAATGTTTTGGTTTCGATTTTATCGATATATCTTTGAAATACAGCGTCAATTACTGTAAAATAGAAATAAAAAATAAATAATTAAAGAAAAAAAATAAAAAAATAAATGTAAATGGTTGTCTCTTTCCAGTGTCGCTTTTTCGTTTCATCGAGTTTCAAATCACAACGGTGCTAGTCACAACCGTATATCTATATTCTATCTCATTCTCTCGCAGGCTGAATCCTATAGATGTATATGGGGCAAAATTTTCCAATTCACTGAACTGAAAGCCTGCTATTCCCCGATGTGGACGATAATTTTTTTTTAGTATCTTCTGGATCCTACGACCTCACTTATTTTATTAAAGATTTTTTAGACCCCTCCCTCCCCGCCCCTCCCTCCACCATATTATTTTTATCAAGAGGTAACTGCTATTTATCCCCTTTTTATTTTAATGAAATTCCTTCCCTGGATACTCTATTGAAATTGAAGAACTTTTTTCATAAAATTGGAGTGGGCGGCGGGTTCCTAATATTTTTATTTATTTTTTTTTAATTTTGCAAAAATTCGAGTTTTTTCGCAATTAAAATATATGATAATGGTTTTCAATCGAAAAAAAGAAAAAAAATCTATCGTGCCAAAAATCGATATTCCGATTCCTTCGATAGATAAACGATTTTTCAGTATGAATTAATTGTTGCTATCAAAAATCGATTCTCCATCGAAATAATCGTAATATCGATTTTTTCGAACGAAAGATTTCATTTGTCTTTTCTTTTTTTAGATGAGAAACCATTATCATATATTTAAGTTTCGGAAATAATCGAATTTTTGCTAAATAAAAAATAAAAAAAAATATTAGGAAGCCGCTGCCCACTCCAATCTTCTAAAAAAGTTCTTTAATCTGTTGTGCCGGTACACCGCGTGATCTCTAGGGAACGGGTGTTAGAGCGGTTAAACAATTATTTTATTTTTGATTGTGGGTTCCAGCCACAAAGAATTAGAATTCACGTAAAAAGTTTAACGATTCATTTATTCACTGTGATAAGATACCGATGAATTACAATAATTGGTACAAGGTTTGATTTTTACTTTAGCTTCAATTATGACCGGATCGCGTAGAACTAATTAAAACGTAATTCCGCGATTCGGGAGTCGTGTAGAAGGCAATTGACTCCTTCGGAATTTTGCTTAAGACTGGTTATCGGGTGGCCGCTATGTCCCCTATTACGACTCTCATACGAGGGTCTATTTTAATGCTGACAGCTTGGTCAGCATTGTCCTTGGTAACTCCGGAAATGCCGTACTTCCGTTACTCAGCGCAAGCGGTTATTTACTTGACTCTACTCTACTTTGAGGAACAATTATATCTTGTATGTAATTGTTTCGATAAAATTTTCATAAATTTGATTCGGAAATTTGAAAAAAATGCGGGGCACCACAAATCTCAATAGAGCAGCGTAGTCCAACCCCTGAGCACTGAGCAAAAACCGGTCAACTCGTCAATCCCCTCTCTTACCCACCGTAAGGCTAGCGCGCGGTAGACGCGTCGCACTGGTAGGGGATCGGCTCCGCTCGGCTGTATGGCGACCGTAGAGAAAGGGAAGAAAAGCAAGTTAGGAGACGCGCGGCGAATCGTGGTTGGGCATCCCTGCAATAGAGTATCCGAAAAAAATTGTATCCAAATAAAAAGGGGACAAATAGCAGTTACCTCTTGAGAAAAATAATATGGCGCGGAGAGGGGAGGGGAAGAAGGGGTCTAAAACATCTAAAACAAATTAGTGAGGTCGTAGGATCAAAAGGATACTAAAAAAACTAAAAAACTAAAAACTAAAAAAAGGATACTCCGAACCCCCCGCGCCGTAACTCTACTACGTTGAATATTCTCCTACTCTAATCCTATAGTCATTTCACTCCGAACGTCCCCGCGCCTACAAACTGTACTATCGTCTCGTCCTCCTTTCTCCATCCATCCCGATACTCTGACGCTTACACGTTTTCACAGTCCGAGCTATTTTAATCCTCGCTCCGAACTTCCCCGCGCCTACAAACTGTACTGTCGTCTCGTCCTCCATTCTCTATCCGTCCTCGTACGCTGACGCTTACAAATTTTCTCGGTCCAGGCAATTTTACTTCTCTCTATGCGCCATAAGAAGTTTCACTTCAAAAAATTTTTTTTCACAAAACAATAATTAAACCGCATAAGCAATTCATTTGAGTTTCCAAAACTGCCAGTCGATTCGCTATAGGATTACCGGTTCATGAGATATCGATGATCAAACGAAAACAGATGTTATTTCCTTCACCGGCCGATGTTTCAGCGATAAATTGTTGAACAGAAAAAAAAATCAAATTGAAGGTAACGAATCGGGCTAAATGATTGTGTTATTGATGAAGTCAGAAAAAATTTCTGAGGACATTTCTTTTCATTGTGCGATGACCAATGGTCAGGAATAAAATTCCATTGTAAGTCATAAAAACTAGACCCGTCAAGCTTGGAAATGCATTTTCATTCATCTCGATACAACAATCGTTCGGAGAGTTACAGTCAACTACTTATGATCGGATGCAAACTCGAAGAGATTTTTAATGTTCAAAAATATCGAACCCATTCAAAAGACATAACGCGTTCGACCAATCGCGAGGGCTTCAGAGTGACCAATCGCGGGGGGTTTCGCAATATAGAGAATTATGGGACGTTTCGGTAACCTGTCGCCGCAGTGACATAAACGTCAGATAATTCAGGGTATATCAAAATATATAAAATATATAAAAAAATACGTAATTCAAAGAAAAATATACACGAGTGTATTTCGAACCAACTTAACGGTAAGCATAACCAAAGTGTTTTTTTCGGATCAGATTTTTATACAAGAATATGAATTCATTATCGAACAACTATTCTAATCTAAGAAAACTTAGTGAACCGCATCGATAAGATGTCTTACAGGGTTAATTTGAAATTGATTAAAACTCAGCGGTTGTACAGGAATGTAAATTCATTACCGAACAACTATTTTAATCTAAGAAAAACTCAATGAACCTCATCGATAAGATGTCTGACAGCGTTAACTTGGATTCGATTAGAACCCAGTGGTTGTACCAGAATAAAAATTCATTATCAAATAATCTAAGAAAACTCAATGAACCTCATCGATAAGGTGGCTGACAGCGTTAATGCGAAATTGATTGTATTACTTTAATTTGTGTAAGAGCGTATCCGGATGTCATGACCGGATACG
>OZ020167.1:2293689-2333766 GCA_963971145.1 Sussaba pulchella
TTACGCTTAATCGGAGACGATGCGTTGTTCCGGGTTGCCCCTCTAGACGCATTGTAAAACATCACGTTTTTCCAAAAGAGGAAAAGTTGGGAAAACTTTGGTTGGAAGCCGTGCGCATCCCCCTGCTGCAGAATTTCACTTACGACCGTATACATGAATTGGGATATCGAGTGTGCACTTTGTACTTTCGGCACGAGGATTATCTGCCGGGACCGCGATATATTTAAAAAAAAAAAACCGATACCCTCATTGCGATTGCCTGTCTTGAGTGAGACCGATTTTCCGGCGGTCTCGCCACAACGAACGACGACGGATTCGACGTCGCCGAGCAATGCATGTGCGGTTTGCAGTGAGTTAGAAAATATTACTGCGGATGAGCAGGTTGTGGCTGCCAAACAAGATAACGTTGTGCGTGAAATCGATTATCCAGCGGTTTTGCCAGAACGATCGACCATGGATTCGGAGTTGCCGGAATCTTTGAAGGAGAATGTGGAGAAAAGTGTCCAGCCAACTTCTTCTAAACGGTTGATGTGGAAACACAAACCGTTAGATGAAGAATCGAGGGAAATTTACAAAGAAATTTTGCGAACTCGTACAGCATTGAGCAATTGTAGAACAAAAATCAAACGTTATCGTTCCCATAATTCTATTCACATTTCAAATTTTTTATCAAAGCACCCAAGTGTCGAGAATGCAAAGGTAGAATAATGAATAATTCATTTTTTATATTGACTTTCTTTACATTTGTTTTTTTTTCTATTCTCTTCTATATTGATTTGTTGTTAATTGTAGACTTATTGATTATGCTTTTGAATTCTTGGAGAAACAAATAAGTTAAACGATAACTGTAATGGATTTCCCAAGAATATGTTATTAAGTAACCAAATCAATGCATTCAGGTATTCAGATAGAAAAAAGAAGCTTGCAGCCAAAATCAAGGCTAATGAATTTTTGGAAAACATGTCCAAATTATCTATGGTGCAGCAAGACTTTGTGAATATTATTTTGCGAAATGCTGGAAGAGACGCGAGGGGTCACCGATATTCAATGGACGAGAGACTCTTGTGTCTGGCAATGTATAAAAGGTCTCCGGCATCGTATAGGTGGCTTGGTGCCATTCTTCCACTTCCATCTCCATCAACCCTAAAAAAAATATTAACCACAATCCAAATGGATACCGGTGTTACCGATACCATGAAAGCAATTTTAAAAGATACAGCGCAGCGGTTAATTGATCCAGAGGACAAAATATGCATGCTAATGTGGGATGAAGTTTCGCCATAGATGCATATGCAATATAGCACAGAAAAAAAAATCATCGGTTTCGAGGACTGGGGACAGAACCGGACGAACAAGTACATATGCCGATCATGCACTCGTTTTTATGCTTCGAGGGATAACCACCGCATGGAAAATCCCTCTCTGCTATAATTTTTGTGCTGGTCAGACAACATACAGTCAGCCGGTATGCCCGATCAAAGACGTGGTGAGGGTTGTAACACAAGCAGGCCTTAACATTGTGGCGACAGTATGTGATCAAGGGTCATCAAACCAGAAGGCCATCAAGCACTTACAATTTGACACCGATAAGGTCAGAGAGACAAAAAAGATCACCAAGTGTAAGTTTTTTCTTTTATAATGATTTTAGATATTTACAATTTAGAATTTTAGATATACGATATGCATATTTTTCAGACTGGACCATCCTGATTGACAATGTGGAATTGGTCCCATTATTTGATCCACCACATATTCTTAAATGTGTGAGGAATAACCTTATAACGAAACATTTAGAATTCGAAGACGAATCAACGAAGGAGCGTAAATTTGCCCAGTGAGACCAAATCATAAAAGCATACAAGATTGATATACTTGCACCTCGCCGCAACCGCCTGGCCCCCAACTTGACGGAGGAACACGTTCTACCGGAAAAAATTAACAAAATGCGCGTCAAATCGATGATGCAAGTTTTCAGCAAGAAACTGTCCTCTTGCATATATTTTTAAGCGAGATCACCAGGTAAGATTGATTGAAATCCCCTCTTTCTTAATATTAAGGTGTGCGGGTCCATTTTTCATTTCCTTTAAGTATGTAATTTTTTGTTTTTTGGTTTAATTCGAAATAAAATTTGTCCTCCCTATCGAGTGGTTTCTCAGTACTTATTTCCGATTTAAATAACGAATGAATTTCCATTCATTATTTTAATTGGAAATAAATACTGAGTGGAAAACCACTCGATACGGAAGACAAATTTTATTTCGAATTTTGGATACTTGAATAAAATGAGAAAAGCACCCGCACACCTTAATATTAAGATAGAGGACTGAAATTCCGAGGATATTTTTTTTGGGTCAACTTCGGATTTTTTATCTTGGAGGACCATTTTTTTTCAACATCGTCGGATTTGTTTCAACAATTTGTTTCGATTCCAGTATTCATTTCCGATCTACGTAATGACTGAATTCTTTCGTTATTTAAATCGGAGAAAAATACTGAGTGAAGATGAATTTCGTATTTGAACCTGTATGGAAATACGTTTTCCACTCAAATGCGTTCATCCCTGCCGGAGAATCGCCCGACGCGTGTCGTCGTAGGCAGACGAATTACTCCTAAAATGACGGCCGTACGGTAACGAACACGAATATTATTAAATTTAAATGGTATTGAAACGTATTGAAATTATAAATGAAATGTAAGAGGATTGATCTGTGTATTGATGGGCAAAATTGAAGGACAATAAATAATGAAAATGACGATAATAATGAAAACGAAGGTGAAACATGGTGATTATGGTGGGTCAAAAAAATCGACTATTTTTTTTTTACTTTATCCTCTAAAAAATGGGTCGCTAGACCCCTCTAGAAAATTCTCACCCAATATGAGCTCTTAAATTTAATGGGAGGTTCTCCGCTTTACAGTTTTCAATTTTTTTCTCAGTATTGGAAAAAAAATGCATATCGCTCTATCAACTGTTCGTTAAGAATATCTCTCCTTATATACTGTAGGAAATTGAACGTTCTACAAAAGAGGTCTCTTACAATTTTCTCGTAAGCCTCACCGTTGAAAAGATATTAAAGGTTGAAGTTTAAGTATTTTAGGATAAATTTCTGTTTTGCTCATGAATTTTATAACTTGTTAACGAAAAATCATTATGAAATGAGCAATTCTTAGTTTTGTAGGAAATTAACTGCTCTACAAAAATAGTCTTATGATCAGTCGGTTGAATGAAGCGTTTAAAAGATATTCATCGTCAAACTTCAATGCACGCCAATTTTAACAGTTTTTGATTAATAATTCGGAAAATTTGAATTCAGTTTATGAGTTTCGGGGAAGTTTATACAAATTAGAGTTTTTATGAACAGAGAAATGTTTCAAACTATTTTTCTAATTTCTTTTAGTCGTAAGCATGTTTGGTGACATCGAAAAAAAAATTAGTGCATTATTTCTGACTTAGAATCAATGATCTATTACATCTTAAAAAAATAACGTTTTTGTTAGAAATTTATTATAAAAAGTATTAATCTTAAAGTAAAAAAATGTTCAATTTGTTATTAAAAAGTCTTTTTATTTAATTATCAACTGAGTTATAAAATTTCAAACATTTATATTATAAATACATTTATATTATAAATACATTTATATCATAAATGTTTGAAATTTTATAATTCAGTTGATAATTAAATAAAAAAAACTTTTTAGTAACAAATTGAACATTTTTCTTCTTTTAGATTAATACTTTTTATAATAAATTTCTAACAAAACCGTTATTTTTTCAAGATTCAATAAATCATTGACTCTAAGTCAGAAATGATGCACTAATTTTTTTTTTTTGATGTAATCAAACATGCTTACGACAAAAAATAGTAAAATAGTTTGAAACATTTCTCTGTTCATAGAAACTCACATTCGTATAAATTTCATCGTACAAGTACTTCATTGTAGAAAGAATGTCAATTCATCAAATTTTCAATCGATCATTGACTACGCTCAGCATTAATTCTTTATTATTTTTGTCGAAAATCTTTGATGTTAAAATTAATAAGATCAACATCGAACTTAACGTTAAGTTATTCACCAATAAACACCAATTTAACTTTACATAAGAATACATTAAAATAAGACGAACGTTTTTATGTTATTAAGGTAAGAATTAAATTAAATGTTTATTTCAGGGTCGTCAATGGTCAATTATAAATTTGATGAAATTGTCATCCTCTTCAGAATGGAAACTACTATATATTGAACTAGCTTTGCCAGCTTTTTTCGATGAGATTAATTGTTAATAGAATAAAACGGATTATAAATTACCTTTGACGATAGGACAAGGTGGTTGAAGTCACCACGATGATAATTGCGACACTGTATACATAGGTGAATCTGCGTAGCTGTGGTTACTCGCCTGCCTTGGCTCCACAAGCGACGGTGCGACACACTCAGGCTATAACTACACTACCGTCAGAAAGTATCGGACCACTTACCGCGCGCTCTATGAAAAACCCGTTGCGACTTTGAAAGACGGTAGCTCTGTAAAAAATGAAGCGACGGATTTTTTAAGAAAACCGTTGGAAAGCTTATTCAATTCTGCGTTAGATGAGTCCTGGTTGCGTGAATTTTAACTGCTAAATTTCGAATTATCACGGGAGGGAGACAAAAAAATAATTCCGATTTTTACAGAAATTCAAACGTCCACTTTGACTCTCGGCAGGAGCTAGGAAATTTTTTTTTTTAAATCGCCACTTCCTAAAAAGAACCTTTGAGATATTTGCTGTCGATTCCTCCAAAAAAAAATTGAAAAATCTTAAGGGGTTCCCAAGAGATGAATTTATTTCTATGAGCGTGCAGAATCCACATGGGGACAGTTCGTCGGACGATTCATGGCGATTCAAGAGCCTCAGCTCGCGCTTCGCGTTTGTCACCAGGGCCGAATGGCAAATAGAGGGTTGCGTGGGATCCTGTTACTCTACTCAAAGTTTTTATTTTTCATTTATTTTCCGTATACCCACTGAATTATCTCGCAAATATTATGAGCGCTAGACTACACATATAATTATCAATAAAAGTGTTGAATAATTAATTGTTTATTGAACAAGAAACTTTTCAGGAGGCAATGGGAATTTTTGGAATTATTATTTATTGATTCCTCATCAAACTCGTTCATAAGCTCATAAACTCATCAAAGCTCGTTACGGTACGAATATTACTTTAAAAAACTTTTTTAAACATTTTTATTGTCCTTATAAAGGTTACATCCTAATAACGTATAGGAGTAATCCATAGAAGTATAATACGGCAATAATATGTCAAACAACTCAATAGTTGATTAGCGACACTAAGGCATAACAACTTTAGTATTTAATACAGCTTCGGCGAATTAAACGCCCTCCGAGGAAACGGAGCGGTCATAAAAACGCGCGAATGTCTGATTTTTTTGACGAACCTGCGGTTTTAGTTATCAAATCGATGTCTACGCCCTGTTGTTTTGCAGCAGACGTCGCTGCATGTCGAGTACTGTACGCCGAGAAAATATTGACGTCGATACCACTCGCAGACAACACTGTTTTTTTCCACCGACTGAGTGTTTGTGTCCCCACAGATACACAAGGCCCCAAAGCATATAAAAGACGAAGATTGTCGATCCACGTACACCTTTGGTCTTTCCTAAAGATGCAAGTAACGCGGTAGCCTGGCAGATAGACCTATCCTCCGTGAAAAACGGTACTCTCAGTACTGGCTGTTTCGTAGTAGGACCAGACGGTTTTATCGTATCGGGAATGTTTATCTCCAATGAATCTTCATTTACTTGATGAATATTTTGCGTATCTATTAAACGATAAGGTTTGCATATGATGACCGTTCCGTTCAAACTGATTTGCTCATGCGGATACCGCGACGACAAATGTCGCAAAATAGTCTTTGGGTCCTACGACGAGTTAAATTTTGGTGCTGCAGGTCTCAACTTCGCTACGCCCCGAAAGAAACGTTAAGCTTTATCGTCTTTTCCTAACTCGGGTCCTCAGATCAGAGCGATTGCTGGTCTGTCACAGTTCAAAGAACTGTACGACGCTTGTTTTTTGAACTCCCGGGGCGGAGCGATGACGTTGATAGCGATGCTATTGGAATATCCATTGACTCTAACGGAACCTTTCGTCTGACGGAGGCCTCCCGGATAGCTTGCCGGCAACCAACGTAAGCTGCCGCCACAAGGGATGCGTCTCCCTGTAAGTAGATCGAATTAAGCAAATATTCGGCTCAAAAAAGATCGGCCCGGCAACGAGAAGAGATGAAAACAAAGGACACCACGGCCGACAAGGGGAAGGCTTCACCGGGGACACGCAAATTCGAATGGAACTAGGATAAATCGATCGTACATTTAAAATTATAAGACATGTGTTCCGGCTTCTTTGTAGGTGGGCCCTAGTTCAATTATTATGGATTTTTAGAAATCACGGTCGCCGCAGCTGATAAACGGCATGCAGTCGCGCGCAGTATCTTTCACCAAGCGCCGATAGCGCAGTGGTGAAGTGCCAGTCTAGCAATCATGCTGTCGCTGGTTCCAATCCTGATGTCGCCTTGTATCTTAGGTTTTTCTTTAGATTTATTCTATACAACCTCTGAATTTCAATCAATACAAAATTAGCTCTGCAAAAAAATCTTATCGGTGGGATTCATCGAGTCTACAATATTTATCACTACTTAGATTAAAAGAACAGATAACCACTATTGTTCTGAAAAATAAAAATATTTCTCAAAATAGTTGGTCGATAATTAAAATGCTCGTTGAAATGACTCTCTTCTACTTGCTGATTCCAGAATTCAACGGTTGTGGCTTCCCCTCCAAATGGACAGATAGATGGATATTTATTTTGCATACATAAGAATACAATGATTCATAATGCAGAGGGTCGGTGCAATACAAAATTCCGCAATTTCTAGTAGTATGGTCAGTTCGACAATTTAAAAAAAATTTTTTTTTAAAACTTTTAAAAATTGTTTTTTTTTCCACGTACGTACGTATGCGATCAATTTTTCGCTGATGTTTTCTCTGAAAGTAATTATGCGATCGACATTTTTTTTTTTTTTTTAATTTTTTTTTGGATTTTTTTTTTTTTTTTCCCGATTATAGGGGACCTTATTCCCCCGCTTCTATTATGCCCCTGCGGCATATGCCGGGTGGTCGAGCACTTGCATTTTTTATGTTTGGTGTCTTCTGGATACATCCATGTTGGACCATGAGAAGACGAAAACTCCAATTTCCAACTTGATGAGAATATACTGAATTAATAATACTAATAATAAATTTCAACTCGCGAGTCGGGAAGTTACTTGTGCGGCCCGTAAAGGTTCACACGCAAAATAAATATGATTAGCTTCAGGCATTAGGAGCCATATTCACTACTAACCATGGTTACTACTAACCATAGGAACTGCTAACTATAGGCTTAACTATCCATGAGCACTATTATCCATAGACACGACTAATCATAGGCCTGCTAGTTTTTTTTTTCTCTTCTTCTGTTATTACATAAGTGAAGACCTAAGTTTGAGACAGCTTAACAAGAAATAGTAGAGAACCTTCAAGGTGTCCAAATCGTTGCGATCTAGTAGTAAGGTAATGTTTTCTGCATCATTAAGGGGTTTTTCATCAAATCTGGGCGTAATGAAATGTTGCCTAAGCGGGTTGTATGCAAGGCATCGTAGTAGCATATGGATAAGTGTTTCACATTCTTTTGACCGGCAAAGGGTACATATCTGCCCAGAGCCGCCGGAAGGTTCGATCAAGTGCAACGGGCCGATCTATGGCGCGTGGATCGAGAATATCATCAGCCCCCACTGGAGTTTCGGCCGGTCCACTGGCACTCGGCACGGCCCTAGACGCCCGAAGGAGAGATTAGAGGAGAGATCGCCAGCGCCGTGGAGTTCCGTTAGCTCCGAATTTTTCCGATTCGTAGCGGAAACCGCCGAGCCGAACGTCCAACGACGACCAACAGAATATACCGGGTGTCATGCTCAAGCTTGAGCCTCAACGCGAGCCCAGAGCCCAGGGCCGCGTTCTGAAACCTAACTCGAGTACAACTCGTTCCTTCAATATCTCTCTCGCTCCACCGCAATCTTCAATGGCGCTATCTTACTCGCACCTTACTCGAGTTGACTCGAGTAAGGTTTCGGAACGCAGGCCAGTGGAGCCCAGCGGCCAGCGTCGATTTACGGCCCGATGTAAGCGGGGAGCAGGAGGAACGAGACGCATGGTTGTGTGGCGTACATGGCGTGTATGGCGAGTGGGAACGCCCGAGTGTAGATGTGCCATTTCGATCTACTCAACAAAAAAATGAAACAAAACGCTTCAACGGCCGTCAGGCCGGGCATCGCGCGATCGTGTCTCTATGTGCATGGGTATGCGTGTCTGTGCGTACGTATGGGTCTGTGTGTGTGTGTGTGCGAATCGATGAATCGACCATCCAAAATTCAAACGCTTATAACTCGACAACGGTGTAAGCTACAGCCCCCAAGTTTTGCACACATTCTGTGCTTTATGCATATGTAATTTTTGCAATAGTCGCGATTTTTTAGCTAACTCCATCGAGAAATCTGGGTTTTGTGATATTTTCAATTTTTCGACAAATCAACTTTGTCTCTGTAACTAGCGATAAATTCAACGAATCGAACATCGATCGAGTGAATTGAATTCATCACATGTATTAAATATCAATGAGCCTCCAATAATTTCATTCGAGGGGGGGGGGGGTTAAAAAAATGCTGTACAATACTTTGTTTTGATATTGATAACCGATACCCTCTATTTTTTTGGTGAAAAATATGGATTATCGATCGAAGAATGAATGTTATCCTCAAATAATGAATAAAAATTAGTTCTCAATAAAAAAATGTATTATTTTGAAATAATAAAATTTTTTTCCCTTTATTTTCGTTTGCAATAATCAACATTTTCCTTCGGAAACATATGGATTATTGACAAGTAGAAAAATTTCATCCTCGAAAAATTAATTTAACAAAAATTGACCCTCTCATTGACTTTTAGCGAAAGCTAGAGTCATAAAAAATGCAGCAATTCAGAATGCTAGAATGCTGTCTCTGATACATTATAAATACAATTCTCCCACAATTCCACACTAACGTACTTAATTTTGCTGACTGTTTAGCCGAGTGCATTGATCTGTACGGAATACCACGAATTATGATAGTTGTATAAGTTTACAACACAACGCGTAAAACGTACAGAATAATAATGGCTATATATTAGGATGGTTCTTAATTGGGTGATATCGGAATTTTTTTGGTATTGCCCTTTGAAAGTAACCGGCATGAATAGAAAAAAAATTGGTCGCAATCGCGAATTCGTCCGATAAGTTTAAACCAGGGCGACAAGCAATCGAATTTGAGAAGGAAAAATGCATGCATTTGGAATTTTGTTGGGGACATTTTATATTTCTTCAAAACTATACATGATACAAAAATTCTCTACAAAAATTTTGTAGGAAATTTGATGTTCTACAAAAAAGATTTTTTGTAAAATTTCTGTGAATCCAATATTACTACGTGAAAATGGCTTCTCGTGGCTGGCTCAAAAAAGCCATTATCGGAAAAATTCGCGATTGCGACCAATTTTTTTTCTCCTTATGATAATTACTTTTCGAGAGTGATACCAAAGAAATTCCGACATTACCTAATTAAAAACCACCCTACAATATATTTATTATGTATATCGATTATATATTTTATGCGTATGATAAGTGCACGCGAGCCTCCGACACGAGTCGGGAACGATTTTTGTATTTATTAGTTGCGAACATGAAAAATCAACTAAGTACAGCTTTAAAAAACCTCTGGGGAAGCCCCGGAACGACTTCGTCGTTAAAAAACCTCTGACAAAAGTCAGGTACCGCTTTAACAAGCCTCCGACCCGCGTCGGGAACAACTTTTGTACTCACATGTCGCAGATATAAAAATCCAACGGAGTGCAGCTTCATTAAACCTCTGAGAGAGCTCGGGTACGACTTCGTCGATGAAATTAGATTGACACGCCATTGAAAAACCTCTGACAAAAGTCAGGTACGTTTCTCTATTTTTCGGCAACGAGAAAATTACGAGAGTCGCAGCTAAGCCAGCTGCCAGCAGAATACACTACGTGTATTTTACATGAGCCAAAGAGCCAGTCATCGGCAACTTTTGGGCGTCACTATCTGGGATCTTCATAAAATTTATACCGCTTGAAGTGCATGTTGAAAAACGAATTGTCAATTTTTTTCAGATTTTTTCGGCAGCTGCCGATGAAAGTATTTAGTATTTTTTTAGTATTTAAGTATAGTATTTATTTAGTATTTTAGTATAGTATTTTAGCATTCCTTTTTCGAAAAAAAGATCATCTTTTAATTCCGACCTTAGTGTTTCGATGTTACTGAAATCATATAAACTAATGCCGGTAGTGGATGTAAGGGATCACAGCAATCAAATGAACAACTTTGAATTCAATATAAAGTATCAAATATATTTTCAATACGCTAACTTAATATTTAACAATGGTACGCAGGCTATGACGAGGCACAGCGTATGTATGAATGAACAACGTATGAATGTGTCGTGAACGAGGATGAACCGCACTGGTAATTGAATGAACCGAGTTGAATGATTGAGAATGTAATACACAAATAATTTGATGGCGTGGCTTCAGATGATCTGTGATTCAAAGTGTATATGAGTGACTGCCACGCAGTGATGGTTACGCTAGAATGGAACAGAACCAAAATTCATTGTTAAGCAAGGCATTGAAACGATTGTGAACTACGCTAATTATTAGCCAACACGTATGTGAATCGAAATTAATCGAAAAATGAACGGAGCAATAATGCATGAATGATTGAACCAAGAGCGCACTACAATTATTGTCGCGCACGATGGCTCAAGCCACATGTTGAATTTCACACCGCAGTTAATCGAGCGCGATTAACTGCTTGATCATACACCTCATACAAATAATTCTCGCTCGAATTATCGTTATTGCACTCGATGCACACAACTGAAAGGTACTGAATTTTCTCCGAACACGCGGTCGAACTTAACCTCAACGGGCACCGTGACCGATGCACAGAGGCACCGACGAGCACACTGAAAATTAACGCACGATCGAAGAACGAGTAACGAATGTTACGCAGGTCTTCACGAGAAGTCGCAAAACCAGCAGTAGCATGAATTTGAACATGATGATTGATTTTAATGAATCAACTATGAACACGCAGTAACGAGCGAACAGGGATCGAGAACCGATGAATTCCAAAGCTGAACGATGATTAAGCACATGAGGCCGGAAGCCCGGAGAACACGCTTAAGCTGCCAACTGTTGCGCGATGAAAAAACGACTCACTACGTGAGTTTTTGACTATCTCGCTAGTGGATACGGCAACCCCGAAGCCACAGCGACAACCCGAACCACGAGGTGCTGCCAGCTCGCGGCCCAGGCCGCCACTGCGGCCCCGAGAGCAATCATACCCACCAGCAAGACGAAACACTTAGAAATCCATGAAAATCGCATTCAAAACTTAAAACGTTGGTTCTCGACCGGTGCCTCTTACTAAAAGAACTGAGAATATTTTTTTTGGGAAGCTGAGATAATTCCACAGAATCTATGGAATTTGTGATTCGGGATCTCTGTAAGTTCCGTTTCAATTAATGAAAAAGAAAAATTCAATCTCTACTTATCTACCCTAACAAAATTATACTTGATATCAGTTTCCGTCTTACAATTAATGATTAAACAAAAATTCCGTATAAAAATCATTATTTTTTTAGCTTCCCGAAAACGATATTGAAATTTTTTTTAAATTTGCTGTAACGGTTGAAAAACATCTTCCAAAGTTTCAAATTCGTTCTTAATGGTTTTCCAAGATACTGAATGAAACGCTGATATTGCTTTCGAAAAACTGAGAAAATTATAAGACAAGAACTGATTGTAAGGATCGGAATAAAAAACTAATATTGTTTCCGAAAGCTGAGACGATTTCACGTTGAAAATGTATTGTAAATATTTTTTCTATTAGCGTAAATTCGTGAAAACAATGTTTAGAACACAAACGAGAACAAACAAAAATACTTTCATTCCAGCTGTGGAAATAATTCACAAGAAATCTGGAAAAAAATTGGAACTTTGTTTTCAATATGCATCTGTAAATTTTATAATGATCCTAGGTAGTGAAGATAATTGGCGTTCCTGCTCACATGATTAAATGCAGTGGAACCCAAAGACCCCTAGAAAAATCCGGAGCAATATCTCAAAGCCCTTGGATTTTTTTTCAATTTCTTAGATTTTGTTTGTGCTCTATTGGCTAACCGTTGCATATAGTCGGCCCGGGTGTTGTATTTCGTTTGAGCTTCACCTTAATAATAAAGTGTAACAACTCAACACGATGCTGTCGGCATTCGTTCAGTTCGTCAAACCAATCAGAGTAGAGCTGTGATATGTCTTTTATAATTGTCTTACTCACACTATCTATGATACTGTTGCTTGGCCAGTGCTCTTTCCACAATCGGCTGAAAGCTTCGAGTTGAACGCCGACGATACTTTTAAACTTTTCCGTTGGTCGGCTAAGCCATGTAACCGCAGATGCTTCATCTTCGTGTGCATACTCTCCCAATTCAACATACATCTTGGTCGGCGAATGTTTGTCCATAGGCGTCTTCAATAAGTCGTTGCGGCAATTATCACATGAACACTTACGCATTTGACGCTGAGCTGCGTATCCAGCGAAGTAATTTATAGCAGTCTGTTCGTATGCCGAATGCGAAATAGGTGACGCTGCGGTTATCACGGTGCTATCATACTTCAGCATATCTGCAGTCTCTTCTATTTCCATTGCAACGGTCCACGAAATACCCCCCCCCCCCCTCCCCTTTTTCGTTTCAACGCGACGCGCTGCCAAGGGACACCCGCACAGCAACGGACGATCGCGCGCAGGCGCGCGACCCCACCAGAAGCCAACTCCCACCAGCCGCGAGGCAAACCCAAGAGTTGAGGGGCCTCAGAGCGGGCTCAGAAAGAGGCAGTCAGAACCGGGACCCGGAGCGGGCCGGACCATCCCAAGAATATTACATCTAGCTTCAAATCATAATTAAATCTCGAAAAGAAACGTCGTCAAATGAAATAATTCGCTATTTATTTTTCCTTTCCCTCTTTCCTATACATCATATTCCTAATGAAAATATTTCTGCACCCCACAAAGAGAGGAAACGGGAAACGGCAGTAAAGAGCCCGCTCCCCGCTTCAACCCGGAAACGGAAAACGGCCCTAAAAGCCTGCTCTCCGCTCCACCGAGAAACGGGAAACGGCGATAATAAGCCCGCTCTCTGCTCTCTATTCAGATTTTCAGGGTAGTATCAGTGAGACGGACAACGGACTCGTCCCGCGCCCCGATCACGGAGAGAGAAACGGAAAACGGTGCAAACACCCGCTTCCCGCTCGGCACAGAAAATCGGTAGTACGGCAGCGCGATTTCGATATTAAAGGTGGCCCCATCGGAGCGAGACACCCTCGAGGAGCATTGGTGAAAGCATCCTCGGTTGCACCATCAAATCCTCGTCTTTGTCGTTATCGACAAGATCTTTCAACGTAATGTCCGATTGGCCCGATGCTTCAGCCACCATCACTTTTGGTTCAATTAAAGGATCAGCCTCAGGACATTGAACGTTCCCTTTGCTGCCTCCACCGATGTAGCCAGTCGAGAGAATGTTTCTCAAAGACAAGCGAACCATCCTGGCTGTCGGATTCGGATTGTGCCCTCCACGCTGTCGCAGTTTCGAAAACAAATGCTCCACCGAATCTTGGTTGCACAAGCCTGCAGCTAACTCGAATGCATTATACTGGATTTTAATCCGTCGATAACACTGTGAAATAGCATTAACTGTAAGT
Organism: Sussaba pulchella; assembly: GCA_963971145.1. Lineage (NCBI taxonomy): Eukaryota > Metazoa > Arthropoda > Insecta > Hymenoptera > Ichneumonidae > Sussaba > Sussaba pulchella. The sequence goes on from OZ020167.1 coordinate 2,307,605, forward strand.
GGTAAACCGTGCAGGCAGGGTTGCTTTTGCGTCGTTTTTGCGGTAGCATTAGAGACTACGGCCCAGTTGGCAGACCACTGGACGAAATCGATGAGAATTTTCTCAATCGCGGGATTTCTGTCAGCAAGAGGCCGTTTTCCTGGATTTGCTGAGTAAAGTCTGTACGCGTTTCACGCGTCAATGACCTTATCCATACGCTCCGCAAAAGCCGCTGTGGCTGGCCACGTTTCGCTTTGCAGCCCTTCCGTATCGTGTCCTGCCGTATTCATTGCTGCCGCATATTTACGGCTGAATATTTGAAATGCTCGCTTCACATTCATTGCTTCGAATGACGAGGGAAACAAGTGTGCCTTCGTAATGTGGGAAAGGAGATTAGAAGTAGTGCTGCAGTTGTCATACTTTCACGTGTCAACGAAGTACTGGTAGTTCGCGATTACCTCTTCGTTGCAATATAGCACTTCATGCTTCCGAAGTGTACTCAAAAGACGTTTTATGAGGTGCGGAAAATCAAATGAAGCCAGGATTCCTTTCTGGCCAACCACCAACAAAGGTTCTTGTACCGATACCTTGAGGTACGATTTGGAAAGACTTTGGTTTGATGGGCCGTGGTCGCAGGTAACCAACCTTACGTCGGCTCCGGCATCGAACAATCTCGATAGACAGTCCATCAATAGCGCATGAATTTTGTCGGCTTTCATTCTATTTCTCGGCAGAAAGTACGCTAATGGTTGACGCCACGGATCAATGGCGCTTAAGCTGTCGACGCTGAACAGAAGAACATGTCTTGCACGGTCACTTTTACGCCCGAGAGGGCTAAGGTCGACAAGACCTTCCATGCAATCGAATTTCTGCGAGTATTCTTCGTAGGTCTTGATGGTCATCTCGTCGAATTTCAATGCACAGACGCGCCTCTTCGGGCGGAAGATCCGACATTTTCACCACTAATTTCCGGAAAATAAAATCGCAGAATCCGGGTTTTATATCGACTTCAGATACCCAGCTGCGTATCGAACTCTCCGAAGGAAAAGAGCAGCCTCCTTTTCTCAAACGCGTATATGCTGATGCAGAGTAATAATACAGCTGCTTTGCCAGATCTTTTTCCTCCTCGGTGTACGGAGTATTCTTGCGATGCAGGAAGGAGTCGATAGACTCTTTTTTCGCTGGTCTAGGTGGAAGGTGTTCTTCGCCCGTGCTCGTCCTACTTGCCGCTGTAAATTTCGAATCATTTTCACGTGTCCCTTCGCTCAGTTTTGCAGATTGTGATTTGAATTCTTCATATCTGCCACCTGCTTACGAAGATTTTGCACTTCTTTGCGTAGCGCTTCTACCGTAGGGAGGTCGCAGGGAGGAGTGATCTACGGTAGGACTGGTTCGATGTTCGACCATGTACAATGCTCGTCATCTGGTTCGCAAAAGTCGACTGCGACTTTTTTATATTTGCGGACGGACTTGCATGCTAGGTTTTGTGTGCTTGCGACGATAATTGCACGCACACGGGTCGGAATACTTACCGCAGAAGTAGATGGAGCACAGTCGATACCCTCGCTGGATTTTTTGTGTAAATTCTCGTCAGAATTGATCGTCCACAATAGTTCGGGAGGTGGACTCATCGGTCTGAATGGTTGCGACGTCACCTGCAGATCGTCAACCGCCTCCTCCAGAGGAGGGCTTCGTGTGCCCATCGAAACATCTTCGACTTCGACGTACGGTTTCGGAACTGCTTTGCTGGTAAGGCGAGTTTTGCCGACGAAAAAACACGGCTCGAAGTGGGCTCTGTATAATCCGCGTCGATAAAGAGTCGCTGGAGCCAATTTCTCCAGTTGATTGTTACCTATGTATAATAGACTGGTCCTTAGCAAAGGTCATTTTTTAAAAAAACATAGAAACCTTCCCCCCCCCCCTCCCTCTACATAGTTTCAAAATAATCATAAAAAAATAATCGCGAAGTTTCTCCTCCCTATCTCAATATTAGCCCGTCTCCAAAGAATTTTATATTTTTTGTCATTTAATAACATGCGATGCATATTGGATTAATTTATTGCAGCTAAAATATCAACAGAATAAAATTTGCCCAATATGCTTTTTCCGTCAGAAAAATGCGGCGTTTTTAGAAAAAAAATGTCATCACCAAAAACAAGATGGCTGAACTAATATGGTGGCCTGAAAGTTGAACATCATTAAAATTACGCTAATAATTCGTTTTTCACTCTGCTGGGGTCATGGAATGGGAATTCGGAACTCAAAATATAATAGATACTTGAGTGCAACTCATACGACGACGTAACATACAAAAAAAAATATTTACTCCAACAATTTTTATCTATGGCTTTTTGTGTTTAATTCTCGTTGTAAGCTCTTGATTCATAAAAATTAGAGGAGAATCAGTGAAAAATCAGGAAAAACGAGAAAACCAATCAGTTCAGATATCATTTCCCTGATTCTTCATTTGTCCAAGAAACTAATAATAAGCAGCGAATATTTTCGTTTCGAAATGGCATGCAGTTACGAGATTTCGCAGGGTTAAAGATTCAAATATTTCAAATCAGAAACTTCTTCTGATTTTTTCCATGGTGGAATGTGTTCTTCTTCAAGGTTGTCTTCCGCGACAGAAAATTGCACGCAACAATAGACTGTGTATCCCGATGATACACAGTCTACACGGTCTAAATTTCCTGTCGCAGGAGACAGCCTCGAACAAAAATACATTCAACCATGCAAAAAATCAGAAAAAAATTCTGATTTTAAATATTTGAATCTTACAGGACGTATTATATAGCTTGAAGGTGCGAATATTTCGTAAATAAATATTGAGAAATATACTCGCATTATATGACATTTTTATTTCAAGTTTTGTATAAAAATTGTTTTTTCGATTTTGTTTTTTTTGCTGAGACTTTAGATACAATTTCTCCATCTGGAAAGGGACCCTTGCCTTTTAAGAAATATTCGAGGAATCCAAAAAAAAATATTTCGAATATTTTTGAAATGTCATAATCGTCCAAAAATTGATTTATATTTTAAAAATAGTTTTTTTTCTATAAAAAAATGTAAAATGTTGCCTTCTAAAACTTTTTTCGTTATCCTTGCAGCAAACACAAGAAAATTAATTCTTAGCAATTTTTCGCTCCGACACACTATTTCCATGTAATAATATCAGCGAGAAAAACACGCAAAAATTGCATTTTCCGGTAATTTGACCCCTATCAATGCCACCATATATTTAATACATATCAATATATTTGTTTTAAAGAGTACTATAGCATACGTCGTTTGCAGAAAAATTCATGATATTAAGGTTTTTAAGTGGTCATCGCGATGCCTCATATATTTCTTCAATTCTATTTTCTTCCATATATTTCTCCGGTTCGATTTTCTTCCATATATTTCGTCAATTTTAGCATCGCACTACTTTTTCCTTATCATGCACGAATAAATATTTTTCAGACTAATGTACACTTACAAGGGGAAGGCCTCACCTGGGGCACGCAAATTCCAATGAAACAAGGATGAATCGATAGTACATTGAAAATTATTAGACACGTGTTCCGGCTTCTTTGTAGGTGGGCTCTAGTATAATTATTATGAATTTTTCAAAATCACGGTCACCGCGGCTGATAAACGGCATGTAGTCGCGCGCGTCATCTTTCACCAAGCGCCGATAGCGCAGTGGTAAAGTGCGCGTCTAGCAATCACGCTGTCGCTGGTTCGAATCCTTTTGTCGCCGATTTAAAAAATTTTAATTTTTATTTTTGTAATTCTCTTCATTGCAAACATGTGAAATAATCGTTTCATGACGCTCCTCCGGCGATTTAATTTTTTTTCAAAAATAGTTGGATTAATAAGACATAAAAATCATGCAGATACGTTTTGGATTATTTTTTTTATACAATCGTGATTTATTCTTATTCACATTCTCGTGGATGATAGTCATCGTAGAAACATTTAAAGCACAACGTTTTTGTACAACCAGCGCATTTTATAAACTGCAATCGCAGTTTTCTCGAGTTAATGTTAGCGGAAAGCAGGTTTGATTCACATTGGCAAAGGAAATTTTGTCTGGCAATAGTTTCGAAGCATACCAAGCGTATTTCACAATATCATTGAATATTGGAGCACTTCATTTGTGGTGGATAATCGAATGAACTTTTATGGCATCCTCGCGAGTGTTGATTTCTCGTTTTTCTTTAAATAAATTCGATGCGTTTTGCAGCTTTTTGATAATGTTCTTCATTTGTCAGTAAAAATAAACGTCGCAGGGTTGACATAAAGGAGTGCATTTTGGAGGAATAACTTTAACGGTGCAAATTACTTCGTCTAATTCGTTAGTGAAGATGTCATCGTAAATAAGCGAATCTGCCTGTCTTCCCCACGAATCAAGATGTAATAGGAATTTGGTTTCACTGACGTAAGGTTTGAGGACTGTTTCTAGATATTCGATAAAAAGCTCTTCCGTTAATGTTACAGATTTCGAGCGCGTTACAATGACATTCGCATATTCTTCAGTCAATTGTTCCACTGTTCTTTCGACCCTTGGACCAAATTTATTTCCCGTTTCTTGCGTGAATTTAAAAAAAAATCGGCTACAAAAGGATTCGAAGCAGCGACAGCGTGATTGCTAGACTGGCACCACTGCGCTCTTTTTTTTTTTTTTTTTTTTTTTTTTTTTTTTTTTTTTTTAGAAACAATGTTTATTATCGTTTAAGTACATTAAATGTCGAGGTTACATGTGAACATTGAGAAAAAGATAACCATAGATATTGTTTTACATTTTGGTGTATCGATGGCAGAACGCATGCTGCTCTTACGTACAATCGTTATGTATCTTGATAGATTGTTTAACATTTTTATCGTATGCGGGGTCAACCATTTATAGGCCGGACGGAGATTGGCCGAAGGCTCTATTAATGAGGGGAAAAAACATGAAAACCCCTCATGGGTTATGTTGGAGGGGCTTATAATAGTGGTAAAGAAGAAGGAGGAAAAAGTATGGTACAATATTTTCATATGGGCGTGCCCTATCGTTTCGAGGGAGATACATGTGTATTTCTTAAGATATACATATTATCTAGAATCGCCGAGGGTTATCTAGCCTAGGCCGTTGTCGAGTCTTACGTTCATGTAAGCTACGTATGTGTGGGTGTATTATGTGTGCGCCACCAATATTTATTGTCTTGGGTACGACTAAAATCGAGAAAATCTCGTTTGGGGATGGCAGTGGAAAAGGAAAACTTGCCCTTGTTGTTGACGTTGATGTTATCTAGGAGTGTTAACGTGATACGTTTATTCGCTTTGTTTCGACGCCAGTGGTATATGATTGGGATCGTTTCTGCGTTTTGGATAAGGCCGTTTTTGTCACAGTAGATAAATGATTGTGGAGTTAAGTAACCTGTTCTGAGCATTTTGTTCTCAATCAGTGGGTTATTTTCGATAATGGTTTGGAGGCAGTTGTTATTGATGTTAGCTAGTTTTTTAAAATAGTTTCTACACAGTGAGATGATGTGATTATCTATTCTGGGGATGTTCGCCGCGTCGTAAATTATTGGATTTTTTATGAGATGTTGATATTCCGAGTGTTGTGAACGGTTAAGTTTTAGGCATATTCTTAGACATTTTCTTTAAAAAATGCGGATTTTTTCCATTGTTGTGTGGTTCATGTTCCACCAAACAGGAGCAGCATAGGTTATTAGGGGCCTGATGAGTAGCAGATAAAGTATAACTTTTGCTTTTTTAGTTAGGGAATTGTTGTAAAGCATTCGGCTATTTGCGACTAGTGCTTTTCGAGCTTTTTCTAGTTGGGTATCGGGATGAATATTGCTTCGTAGAAGATAGTCCAGATGGACTCCTAAATATTTAACTACCTTTTTATGTGGTATGGTTTCTCGTAAATTAGTAGTAGGGTTTGAAATTTGGATGTGGAAATCTTTGCTCCCGATTTTCCATTGGGATGTTATCTGTCTGAGTGGTTTTCTTAGAAGAATTGTTTCGCATTTGTTTGGGTTGATTCGAAGGTTCCAATTTATAAAATAGTTATTTATTTTGTTCACTTTGTCTTCTAGCTCACTTTGCATTCATACTGCTTTGTTATTTATCCTGTAAACAATTATGTCATCCGCAAAGGCAAGAGCTGAGGAGTTTCCTCCGTTGTTTAGGTCAAACAATTTAATTACGTCGCTTATGAACAGGTTGACAAGAATTGGCGAATTAATTGTGCCTTGTTGGAGGCCTTTTGTGATTGAGAATGTTTCGGATGATGTGTTGGAGCCATCCCAGGTTACAAACGTTTTGTTTGATATCATGTCCCAAGTTAGCATAGTCAGCCATTGTCGAAATTGTTTAGCTTTGAGTTTAAATAAAAGGCCATTTAGCCATACCGAGTCAAATGCCTTTTCGAGATCTAGAAGCGCTGCTCCTGCCATTTTACTGCTATTGATTGCGGTGTTTATGTCTGATAGAAGTTTGTGACAAGCGTGGACCGTTGAATGTTGATGAGTGAAACCAAATTGTCTGTCTGGGATTAAGTTGTGTAAGCTGCAGAAGGCGGAGAGTTTGTTATTAATATCGGCTTCAAATACTTTGCTAATACTTGGGGTTAAACTAATTGGCGTGTAACTAGCAGGGTCGTTTGGATCTTTGCCCTTTTTCAGGATTGGGAGGACTTTGGCTCGTTCCCATTGTGTGGGGAAGTATAGGTGGTTGATTGCGTTATGAAAGAGGATCGTGTATGATTTAATTATTTTTGGAGGTAAGTGTTTTAGAGTTATCGGGGGGATGTTGTCTAGACCGCAAGACGTTTTATTAGGAAGGTTATTTATGATTCTTTGGATAGTAGCTTCATTGCAGAATTGTTTAGGAATGTCGTCGACATCGGCGGGGAGGCTGGCTTTATTAATGTTTGTAAATTGAGTGAGAGTGGTGTTTTCATTTCTGCGGATATTAAATTCAGTTTTTATGTTTTCAGCGGCTACATCAACAATTTCTCGGAGTCTTGCGCCGTTATTAAGATATCGGGGAGAGTTTATTGCTTCGTAGTGGGCTCCTATTATGTTTAGTATATCAGAAGGTGTGGTAAAGTTGAGTTTGTTGTCTGGAAGGTATGATTTTGTGATGTCGCATTTGCTTCTGGCTAAAAGTGAATGATTTGTTTAGTTAATTGCAATGTTGTTGATTTTGGTAAAAGTTTTTTGGCGGAATTGCTTGTTGATTTTGGGGAAGAAATTATCTGCGTTGCGATGGCCAATTTGTGTTATTCGGTGACGCCAGAAGTTTTCCGATGAGCGCTGAAATTCTGTATGTATTATACCATTTATTGCTTTTAGTAAAATCTTAGTATTTTTGGTTATGGAACGTTGTGCGGTTGGGTCTGTCAAGTGTAGAAAGTGTAGAATTGAAACTATTTGTCTTTTCTGTTTTTGTAATTTGATAATTTTCCTATTAGCGTATTTTAGGGTATTATCACAGTTTTTTATTCTTGGGACGGTTGCTGATATCGCTTTTGTTATTATGTTGTTTATGATTAATAAATCATCATCAATTTCAAGAATTGGCAAGTCTCGGTTTTCATCCAAATTATGATTGTAATTGTTGTTTATGTGATTAGTAAATTTAGGCCATTTTGTCGATTTGAAATTGTATTTATGTGGCATGGAAGAACTATTTTTAAGGGGGTATCTATCGTGGGCTAAGTTGATGTGAATTGATATAGCCGCATGATCGCTATGATATGGTAGAGTTTTGGCTTTGTTGTTTATGGCGTTAGTAGTTATTAATCTAGAATCTAAAAGACAGATGTCCAAATATGTGTGAGCTGGTTTGAATGTGGGGGTGGGGGTCAAAATTTTGAGTGGAATAAATGTAGAACGGCCGGTATTTCGAAGCGGAAATAGTCGAATATCCAAATTAAGGAGAGCCATTTATTTGATCGTCTTTAAAGTCGAAAATAAAAATCACGAACATCAAGATTTCGAAGCAAAATTTATATCGAAAAAAAAAAAATTCGAGTGTGCACAATTGCGAGAGGCGATATTTCGAATAAACTTGAATATCGAACACGTTTCGGTCGAGTTTTCATGGATAAATTAGTAAATATTAAGGCCGTTCATAAGTTCGAACTTGATATAGCGACAGACTAACTCAACGAGTGATCAAAGTAGCGAGAGGCAAGAAAGTCGAACGGCCGAAATGTCGAACGCTATATATTCGTCTATATATTTTATACGCTTTGCTCTATATATTTCCGTTAGTATTTTCCAAGATCAATTAAACTTAGAACGTATTGGTGACAATTGTTAAAAAATGTAACTGTATTCAAATTCAAAGTATAATTTTTTTAACAAAAAAATTGGCGACGAGAAAGACTATTCAAATGTAACGTTTAGCTCTGGTTTCATTCTTCGATTAGTCATCTCAATGTTTGACATTTTGATGTTCGACATTTTTATGTTCGACATTTTGCCCCTTCGAAGTTTCAATTCTCGCAAAATTCTTTTTTGGCATGTTGGGTATTCAAAATATTAGCTTTTCACAATTATTTAGCTCAAAAATATCACTTTTTTAATTCGTCAAATCTATATTATATTCTTTCCAAATATAGATCCTCTAACGAAATAATTTCGAATGAAGGTCCACTCGAATAAAGATACTTCGGTATAAAGAAGATTCGACGGCATCGTGTGTCGAAAAAGAAAATTTAAAATAACGATCCTTTTGGTGTTTCATATTTCGGTTATTTTTTTTCAAAATATCGGCCGTTCTACATTTATTCCATTCAAAATGCGGGCCCCCACCCGAATGTGGGTGTAGAGGGAGTGATGATGTTTAGTTTATAGTTAATTCAGTGGTTGATTTCCCACTGGTTTTGGTATTTGCCTCTTTGGTTATTGGCTCGGTCTCCCCATGCTTTTTTTCGGGCATTGCAGTCTCCTGCTATTATATAGTAGTTGGCTTTGTCATGCAAATTTAGTTTGATAAAGAGATTGTGTAATTCTGTTATAAAAAGGCGTCGATTGTCGTTTGTGGCATATATGTTGACCTATAGTTGACCTAATTTTAATTATCGTATATTCGACAATATCGTTTGTTTCCGAAGAAGGATATTTTATTATTTCATATTTTATTTTTCTGTTGATTATTATTGCTGTACCGCCTCCTTGTAAAGCGTTGGGTCTATCAGTACGTATTAGGTCAAAGTTTTTCAATTGGATTTTGTGATTATTATTCAGTTTTGTTTCAGATAACAGAATTATGTCGTGGCTATTTACCACTGCGCTATCGGCGCTTAGTGAAAGACGACGCACGTGACTGCATGCCGTGTATCAGCCACGGCGACCGTAATTTTGAAAAATTCATAATAATTATACTAGGGCCCACCTACAAAGCAGCCGGAACACGTGTCTAATAATTTTTAATGTACTATTAATTCATCCTAGTTTTATTGGAATTTGCGTGTCCCAGGTTAAGCCTTTCCCTTGTCAACCAAACAATTAAAGGACCACGAAATTTTTCCAATTTTTTATTTGTTTTTTGCGTAGCTGTAACTTTGCAAAAAATTGTTGTATTAAGATGAATAAGGAAGTATTTTGATGCTTGACTTTTCTAGTTTCAAAACCGTATGATGAAAGATTTTGTTTGGCCATTGGTCAAATACAATCAAGAGAAATGTCGCAAAGAAATTTTCTTTCAAATTTTATTTCCGTTTTTCCAAGTTGTCCCGGACTACAAAAATTTTTTTCTTACGAGTGTGAGTTTGCAGATCGAGCCGAAGGCGAGTGTTGCAATCACACGAGTCCAGAAAACGTTTTTCGTACGAGTATCGTACGAATTTTTATGTTACAAGGTGCGTAAATGCGGTTTGACGCGAACGAAGTGAGTGTGTGAGTGAGTGATAAAGTGCTTTTTTTGCAACTTTTTCAAGTGAACGCAAGGGGTGGAAAAAGATTTGCTATGAGATTACCGGTTCATGAGATATCGATGATCAAACGAAAAAATATATTTTTTCATTCACCGGCCGATATCTCAGCGACAAATTGTTGTATAGAAAAAAAATTCCAATCGAAGGTTAAGAATCAGGCTAAATGGCTGTGTTATTGGTGCCCTCAGAAGAAATATTTTTGGAGTCCGGGGATAACTTGGAAAAACGGAAATTAAATTTAAAAAATTTCTTTGCGACATTTCTTTCGAGTGTGGCACGACTAATGGCCAAAAAAAATCTTTTATCATACGGCTTCGAAAGTAGAGATGTCAAGCTTCAAAATACTTCTTCATTCATCTCAAAACGACAATTTTTCGCAAAGTTAAAGCCACGCAAAAAACACGTAAAAAATTGGAAAGATTTCTTGTTCCTTAATAATATGTAAAACTTTTGTAGCAGTTTTTCATAAAGAAAGGTGAAAAAAATACCAAAACTTTTATTTTTCATATTTTTCTTAATCTGCCAGAAACCAAAAATTTCCGATAGTCAAAATAATTATACTTTTGAAAAGTAGCCCGTATAAATTTTTTTCCCCCTGAAAGTACATATATTCAACTATAAACCCCCGTTAAAATTTCTCATTTTCATGAAATTATCATTAAAATAGGATTTTTTAAATGAAAACTCTGTTCCCGATTTTGTTGTAATCAATGTGTTATAAAAAATTGTATTTAATATAAACCCCTAAAAAAAATGGAGATACCCAATATCAACTGAGATACGTATTACAAAATTTATTCAGATTTTTTTAGCGTAATTTTAATTCAAAAATTTTAATTTTATTACGCCAGAGTCGTTCAATATTTTGTGTATGAGCGCCCGTTTGTGGATCAACAAAATTGTATCGATGATTCACAGTATTGTGATTCCATCCCGAATCAGAGAGACCGCCGTATAATTTCAATCCCCCCCCCCCCAAATTGCCACCTCACATGGCAAAAGAGCTTGTTCTGGATTTGGTGGTAGAGTGAAGAGACACGCGTACCGATTAAGTTTGCAAAACATTACTGACTAATGTTTGTTAACATTACTTTACTTAGACTTATGTACAAATGGGAAAAAACGTTTTTCAAGAACATCAACTTTGATTGTTATTCAAACGAAGAACATAATGCGCATGCAGAATTATTAAAGACCCGGTACACAATGATAAAAACATTGAAAAATACTCGACAGTACCATTGCTACAGTCCAGTCGATAGAAACAAAATTTCGTGCAAAGTTATTTCCGATTCTGAAGAGTCTGTCATTAGCACATTAATGAAAACAAAAATCATCGAAAAAAGAAAACAATATTGTTGTAAGCGTTGAAAAATTAAGATATGCATTTGGTTTAATTAAATTGTTGTTTGTGATGCAAACCTTAGTTATCTTTGCACTAACAATGCGCGTCGCGCACTGCAAATTCCTCGCCACCTGACGCGCGATTAAACAGGAAAATCCTCAAAACATTTAAAAAAATGTGAGTAACGAACTTTTTCCAACGGAAAAATCTTCTCAATTGAACACAAAATTAACGTCTATGAGGAAAAAATATGAAAATCGATGGAAAAGTCATTGAATTTTCTATTTGTCTAAAGAAATTGTTTACATTTTAGGTAAATTTTTCTATCACGTTTAAAAAAAAATCATCGAATTTCTATTCAACAGTCTGTTTGGAATATTTTCTGAAGATAATATTTAATTTTATTTAATAGATCAAGAGAAAAAAAATGTCTCCTAAATTACTACGAAAAAATGTAAATATTAATAACTTTTAGAAAAATGAAAATTTTAAAAACAAACAAGGAATGCGGATTCTTGTATCTCTGAACAGTATCAGAATATGTCCATTACTTTCATTACTAGTTACTAGATACTAGGCTATTGATCGGGTCAATAAGTGCCGATTAAACACTTACATTAAGTCGCGCTGCTCCATAGGATTCGGTAGTGAGCGCATCGATCTGCTTCTGCTGATCAACTTCTTTTACAGTTTCCTGTAAAAAACAAAGAATGATTAAAACATTATCGCTTTAAAATTTTTTTAGGGGCACCAAGTTTTCCTAAACGAATAACGAATTTAGAAAAATACATTTTTTAAAATCAAACATTGGATTTTCTTCGGAAACTCGATTTTAGTAATTGAAGCGTAAAAAGAATAATCGAAATTTCTATAAATGAAGAAAGAAATTCTAAAAAAACAGTTCAAAACCCAAATTTTTCGGATTTATCGGGATAAATTATTTGCCCAGTGAGACGTGATCGTGTAATGAAAAGTAAACTGTACTTATCATTCTTGTTGTTGATATGGGAATGATGTGGTGAGGTAGCTATGCATATGACGGAGATTCGGCGTCGGCTCCAAACACTGATTTGAAATAGTAGGGATAGACGAGATGAACCGCGGCGTGAGACGGCTAAACTAAACGTTTAGCGTACACGAAAAAAAAAATAAAAACGAAATTAAACCGGCCGTTTTTGCTCTAATTTGTATTGCTTACAAGTCAGTGCGAAAGCGTTTGGAAATTCGAACGACCCGTATTCCGTACATTCGGTTGGAATACCTAATATATGAAGTAATATATTTCCATTTATATTATTTACATGAGGCGTTCCACATCAACATCGCTTCACACCCTTAATATCTTGGATTTTTTTGCAATCGACGTATGCTATAGTACTCTTTATAACAAAAATATAAATATTTTTTAAATTAATGGTGGCATTGACAGGGGCGAAATTACAGGAAAATGCGATTTCTGCTTGTTTTTTCTCGCTGATATTATTACATGGAAAAAGTGTGTTGGAGCGAAAAATTGCTAAGAATTAATTTTGTTGTGTTTGCTGCAAGGATAACGAAAAATTTTAGAAGGCAAGGTTTTACATTTTTCGTAGAAACAAACCTATGTTGAAAATATAAATCGATTTTCGGACGATTATGACATTTTTAAGAAATTTGAAATATTTTCTTTGGATTCCTCGAACTTTTTCCTAACGAAATAGGTCTCTTTGCCGATAGAGAAATCTAATGTAAAGGCTCAGCAAACAAAAAAAAATTGGAAAAGAAATGTATTGTAACGATGCCCCCTACTGCGTATAGCTGTAGTTTCCCATCTGTGTAAACCCATGCAGTCACTTCGCCTCAACACGTCCCATTTCTCGAAACATCGACATCCAGAATGTTCGAGTCCACTACCACGACCCCGAACATTCGAATTCCTTCATTTTCCAGATTATTCCAAAGTATTTCCAGCTGTACGCTGTTCACTATAAAAGGCCGTCTCCCGACCAGCGCCAGACAGTCTATATCCGAGTCTACATCTAACAGTGCTATACCGCAACATTGTACCGTGTCCACGCCGGGACCATCCGTCCGACCCTTTTGTACTAAATAAACGTCTTCTAACTCGTTCTAAAATGTGAACCGAGTCTTTTCTTTCACAACCGTGTTCTGAAGCGCGAACCAGTCCCTTGTACGATAATTAATTAATTAACGAATAAACTTGCGACATAACAGTATGCAAAATTTTATACAATGCGAGTATATTTCTCAATATTCATTCACATAGTATTCGCACCTTCAAGCAATATAATACGTCATGTGAGATTTGAATATTTGAAATCAGAATTTTCATCCGATTTTTTCCATGGTTGAATGTATTTTTCTACGAGGCTGTCTTTCGCGACAGAAAATTAAGACCATCGTAGACCGTGTATTCTCGAGATACACAGTCTACACAGTCTAGCATACGTTGAATGCAGAAAAATTCAAGATATTAAGGTTTTGAAGTGATCATGTTGATGTGAAATGCCTCATATATAAGTTATGATGACTTGAAGCTTATTATGTATGTATTGTATGTCTATACGAACAAGATATTTCACGAATATGTCAGTGGAAATTCCATGGATATTCTACGACATACTGTGGATATCATTTTGTTCACGTATGAGACTTTTTTCATCAACCGGACCACTTAATTCTCAACCTCTCCAATTTTCTTCAATATCTGTCAGTTTTAAATATAAGTCAAAAGGAACCTCTGTGATTTGCTAACAAGGGGACCTTACGAGGTGGTGATTTTTGTTTGGGGCGAAACTCTCGTCAACGTAGGATCAATACTAGAGGTGTAATTTGTGAAAGTGACACGGCGCACTATTTTTTTGTTTTCGAGAAAAATGGTTTTGAAAAATATTGTAACGCTGTTCACAGCGTTATACACACTGTTCACAGATGTTATTTCGATTAGCCGCAATGGCGTCAGCGGTAAGGTGCTGGATTAGCAGCTGTAAAGTTGCGAGTTCGAATCCGGCTCAATTCATTTTTTTTTTTTTTTCATACTTTCTCATTGCAATGTTCATTTACACAATTTGTTAAGAATATGCAATGATACTATACCAATTAAATAACATTTGATATTTATTCTTTATGAACAAACGTTTTTTCGCGTATTTTTCTGTCTGTCTCTTTGTAAATTCTTCTTTATTCATTCGCATAAAAATTAAACGTTGAATATGGAATAAAATTAATTATCAAAAAATTACAGAAAATTAAGACACAGAAATAATTATCAGTTCAATTTTATGTATTTTTAATAATTCGACATGATATTCATTCGCACATTGCTTACACAAGTATCAGGACTCGAATCGTTATTTCGAGCTTATTGCTAACACGATCCCGTGTGGTATTTGTCGAAAAAACAGGGGAAGCAGAAGTTGCTCATGCACGTGGCACATCTAATAAACGCCAATGACGTACAGGAACACGGATTTCTCAAAACGTCGATCGGAAAGCAAACTTCATTACCATTTACGAAAATGTCCCTATCGTCTCTGCATATTGCGCAGTATGAATGCGTGACTTTATTCATGTCCTTCCTGTTTACGAAAGCTGTCTTTGATCCTTTTGCGGCAAGAGTTCTGTTGAACGTGGACCGATATTGGTACCCTGGAAAATATTTCACGAAAATTCCGAATTAATCATATTAAATTCTACTTCGATGAATAAGAAAGGATAGATATTTTTTTGCATGCATGTTTGATCCGTATTCACGACGTCATCCTCGTCGAATTTTGGCATCAAATCACGAACTTCCCTAGCAGCTTGGGTGCTACTTGTGTAGGCAATGTGCGAATGAATATCATGTCGAATTATTAAAATTACATAAAATTGAACTGATAATTATTCCTGTGTCTTCATTTTCTGTGATTTTTTGATAATTAATTTTATTCCATATTCAACGTATAATTTTTATGCAAATGAATAAAGGACAATTTACAAAGAGACAGCCAGAAAAATACGCGAAAAAACGTTTGTTCATAAAGAATAAATATCAAATGTTATTTAATTGGCATAATATCATTGCATATTCTTAACAAATTGTGTGAATGAACATTTCAATGAGAAAGTATGAAAAAAAAAAAATGAACTGAGCCGGAATCGAACTCGCAACTCTTTACGGTTGCTAATCCAGCACCTTACCACTGAAGCCATTGCGGATAATCGAAATGACAGCTGTAAATAGAGTATATAACGCTGTGAACAGCGTTACAATATTTTTCAAAACCATTCTTCTCGAAAACAAAAAAATAGTGCGCCCTATCACTTTCACAAATTACACCTCTAGTATTGATCCTTCGTTGACGAGAGTTTCGCTCCAAACAAAAATCACCACCTCGTAAGGTCCCCTTGTAAGTTGCTTGCATTCGGAGAATCCACGATAAAGATGAACCCGATCGGACCATTTTTAGGAGTCCCACAAGATTTTTCAAGTTTTTTCATTTAGTTAACATGGGAAGAACGTAAAGTTTCCATGCAAAAAATCGTAGCTCTGCAAATTTTATAGCTACGTTGATCCTGTAAGTTCCATTCGAAAGCTCTTTTCATACCGCTTGAAATAGCATGCAGACTTTTGGGATCAGGTTGCAATTTCCACCGATAATTTCTTGCGAAAAAACAAAATTATCGAGGGAAGTTGCAATCTGATCCTAAAGGTCGGCATGTAATCGTAAGTGGCATATAAAGAGCTTTCAAATGGAACTTACGGGAACGACGTACCCGTGTGGAAATCTGGTACGGGTTCCCTCGTTTGAATCCAGCGCCTGGCTAGTTTTCTTGATTGAAGTTTTCCTGTGAAGCAGCGGTACAGAAGGTAGCTACAGTGCATGTACAGATGCGCGGCTATTTAGGCGCCAGCCAGTCATCTTATTTCAGACCAACCGTAGCGAGGCTAAGCAGTTTTTGGCTAGCAGACATCGATAGATGACGCCATATCCAGCTTCTTTTGCAGACATCAGTCGGCGTCGCAGCTGTAGAGGTTCAATGCGTGCGCACGGCGCTTCTGATTGCTCGACGGGTAGCGTCCGCTGCCGGTATGATCGGCTTGAGGCACTGCTGTTTCTCGAACAAACCTAACCGCCCTTTTACCAATGTGTTTCGCGACTTAAAGACAGTTTAACAACAAATATGCGTGACGAGGAAAAACGAGCAAGGATTCTGGAACGAGTGAAACGACACCGTGCAGTGAAAAAAAATGTCGAGGAATTATTAAGAAAACGTTTTCAGGACTACCGTCGTCGATGTAAGTCATTATTTTTTCAATTTCTCCTTGTAGTAATTAGTATTTTGGTTGTCCAGAGCTTTGGCGACAGACGACCATATCTTGCATTTTTTTGTTTTTATCACGTTTTGTCGCTACGATCTGGGGCCGTTTCAGATATTTTATTTTCAATTTGCATGTTAGTATGAATAGCCAGTGGTTACGAAAAAGATTAATAAATATATTCAGAGGTACAGATGCAGTACAATAACGCGTGCAAACAGTATCACATTGGAATTACAGAGTGATACTGTTTGCACGCGTTATTGTACTGTATCTGTACCTCTGAATATATTTATTAATCTTTTTCGTAACCACTGGCTATTCATTTCAACAGGTTATGGGCCCAGGCAATACGCCAACCATAATTGCGAAAAAGTTGTTTGATTTATAAATATAACGATAAGTGGAAAACTTGTCGCGGGGAGTCCAAGCAGTTATCGTGCTCGAAGTGTGATCGAGTATTCGGGCGGGAAAACCGTTACGAAGAGAAAGAAATTTTTTTTGCTTTACGCCTTATTAAAATGGCCGCGTCAATTAAAATCGAGCCATTAACGGGCATTAATTACGACACGTAGAAGATTCATATGAGGGCGATTCTGAAAAAGAATAAGTTGTGGGGCTACGTCGATGGTACGATACGGAAGCCGGAGGACAAGGCGCTCAGCATATGGATCGAGAACGACGGAAATGCAGAGTCGGACATTCTGCTGGCCATCAGTCCCAGCGAGATACGAGCTCTGGAGGGCTTGGAGTCGGCAAAGGCCATTTGGGACCGGCTGAAGGAAACGTACGAGTCAAGAGGGCCAGCGCGACAAACCTCGTTGCTCAAAAAATGCGTAACGATGCGCATGCAAGAGGGCGATGACCTGAGGAGCCACGTCGCCGAGTTCTGCGACACGGCGAAGAAGATGAAGGAAGCTGGTTTGAACATCCCCGACGAGATGTTAGTCATGCTACTAATATGCAGTTTACCTGGTTCGTATGATTTGTTTAAAGAATCAATGGAGACACGCGATAAACTACCGTCGTTGGAAGTATTAAAAGTTAAACTTTACGAACGCCACGAGGGTAGAGCGGTAGAATCCAGCGGGAGCCAGGGCGCGATGTTTTCGAAAAAATCGAACGCGCACCACAAATTCAAACACGGCGCAAAATTCGAGAAGCCTGAGTCCGGCCAAGCGAATCGCAGGCAAATGGAATGCCATCGCTGTGGCCGCACGGGGCATATCGCAAGGGAATGTTACGCGAAAATTCCGGAAAAACCGAGGCAAAGTGCGAGGCAGCTCGAAAATAAAGGCGGGAAGTATAATTCCAGGCCGTCGGGCGGGGCCACAATGCTGAGTACGACGGAAAAAGCCATGTACGGTAGGGTGAATGACCGCGAGTGGTGCGTCGACAGTGGTAGCACTAGCCACATGTGCAATAAAAAAGACAGATTTTATAGATTCACGCCGATAGACTCCGAATTAACATTGGCGAATAGTCAAAGTACGCGGATTCCGGGAACGGGAAACGTTCGTTTGTCGGTCGAAACCGACAGCGGCGACCGTGAAATAAATTTTGAAAAAGTATGCTACGTGTCGGACTTACGTACGAACTTGTTGTCGGTAGCTAAGGCTACGGACCATGGCTACGAAGTAATTTTTCGTAAACACGACGCGTATGTAACGGACAAACACGGGAATGTAGTTTTGCGCGCCGACCGAAGAGGCGATCTGTATTATGTGCGAAAAAGCGAGCAGTGCGCGAATGAGGCAGAAACTGAATCGGCGCCTAGAAGGGTCATTGACACCTGGCATGCGAAGATAGGACATTTAAACGAGCGGGATTTAAAAGCCATGGCCGGTGCGGTATACGGCCTAAACATAAACAGTAGCGATAGCCTGTCAGAATGCGAGGTATGCGTGAGCGAAAAACAAAATCGATTGCCGTTTGTTAAGAGCGTCGGCGCTCGTACTCAAGATTTGCTTGAGATCGTGCATAGCGACGTTTGTAGACCGATGAGGCATCCATCATGCGGAGGCATGAGATATTTCGTCACCTTCATCGACGATAGATCGCGTTGGTGCGAAGTTTTCTTTATTAAAAGCAAAACCGATGTTCTTAGTTCAATTAAGCAGTATCTACAAGATTCGGAGGCACTCACCGGAAAGAAAGTCAAAGTGTTGCAATCGGATAACGGAACAGAATACTGTAACCGAAATTTCGACGATTTTCTTAAAGAGCGAGGGATACAACGGCGCTTGTCAGCGCCACACACACCGCAGCAGAACGGTGTCGCGGAGAGGAAAAATAGGACCCTCGTGGAAATGGCGCGCTGCATGATGAAACAAGCAGGCGCGTCACCCTCATTTTGGGCGGAGGCAACTTATAATCCGAACTATACACGAAATAGATGCCCAACTAGTGCGTTAGACGGGGAAATTCCCCATAAATTGTGGATGGGGAAGACTCCAACGGTCAGCCACATGCAGATTTTCGGTTCGAAAGCGTATGTACTGAATAAACGGCAAACCAAAGGGAAGTTCGATTCGAGATCGGAGTCCGGCATATTTTTGGGCTATTCTCAGAAATCGAAAGCTTACCGAGTATATATGCCAAAAACGCGGGAAACGGTCACGAGTCGCGACGTTAAATTTATGAGCGTATCGGGCTTTAAACGCGAATATCAAGAGATTCTGGACGAGGGGAGACCGAGCGAAGAGGTCACAGTCGAAATGACGCGTCCAGAAAACGAACTATCGATAGAGGAGCCGAAAGAACCGAGGGCGAACAGAAAACAACACGAGCTACAGCGCGGGGAAAAGCGAGGGCGTACTGTATCATGGGACGGACTGATACAGCCATCCAAGCGTGGAAAAAGACGCCCGCGGATCGTGCGCACAGGTTCGGTCGGAAGACCGCGCAAAGAATATAAATCGGCAAGTGCGAGCCAGGACGGTGCATCGGACCCCGAAAGCGAAATCTCGGGAACAGGGGAGAACCCCGTACGCTCCGATCGAGGAGAAGATACGAGCCTCGAAGATGACGTTTTCATCGAATGCGCAAATTTGTCTGTCGGAGAAGATCCAACAACGTGGGAGGAAGCCAGCCAGACGAAGGACGCCACCACGTGGAAACTTGCATTAGAAGACGAGTGCCTAGCGCAGATTAAAAATTGTACGTGGGAAATGGTGGAACGTCCGAAAAATCGCAAGGTTATCGGAAGCAGATTCGTCTTTCGCACCAAAAATAACGGCAACCTCGAGAAAAAGAAAGCGCGTCTTGTCGCAAAAGGGTGCTCACAGAAGCCAGGGAAGGACTTCAACGAGACTTACTCACCCGTCGCGAGGTCAACGTCGATCCGAATAATTGCAGCTTTAGCAGCGGAGCTAGAGCTGGATATACATCAGATCCCGTGTGGAAATCTGGTACGGGTAACCGTGTTTGAATCCAGCGCCAGGCCAGTTTTCCGGATCACGGTTTCTTATGGCGAACCTGGCTTTAAACTAGCTACAATACATGTATAGGTGCCACGGCTATCCCGGTGGTAGCTAACTATCCTGTCTCAGATCACCCGTACAGGGGGTGTGTATCATTTAGGTAGCGCGCATCGATAGATGGCGGCGCCATCTACCATGTCTTTTGCGGACGAGACGTAGCAGACAGCGTCGAGCGGTGAGGGATTAGGGTACGCGCTCGGTGCCTCTGATTGGTCGATGAAGTACGGGCTGTTGTCCCACGTGACAGCGCCGGGTTTTTCCAAACGAACCTGGCCTCACTTTTACGGATGTGTTTCAAACGAACGTTACGATTCACTTAGTTAAAACATTCAAAGATATTTCCATGGCGGACGAAAAAAAGCGAGCATCAACCCGGGACCGGGTAAAACGACACCGGGCTGTAAAAGCAGATGTGGAGGAATTATTGAGAAGACGTTCACGGCACTTGCTTCGTCAACGTAAGTGGTTATTTTTTCAACCTTATTGTTTCTTATTTATATCATATGATTTTCAATAAACTATATATAATTTTTTTACTCATGCAGAGGAAGCCCAAACAAGTCGCCAGATCATTGAAGAAGTTCTTCATGCTGACAGCGATGCGGAACAAGATATATCCATTGGATTTGTTTCATCGGATATAAACAGCGAACCAGTGACAAGTGATAGTGATGAATTGCAAGCATTAGTCTTTGGCGAACCAAATATAGAATTTGAAAGCCAAGACGAATTAATAGTGGATGCTGAACTATCATCAGTGATCTCAGGCGATGAGATTGCGGGGGATGCTATTGAGAATGCATTCGACGAGGGACAGATGGAAGCAGAAGCTAATGAACGTCCAGAGGAAATCATCGAAATCACTCAAATTCGCAACTGAGCTGTTCAAAATGATATACGGCAAAACAAGTTGGACCAACTGTTAGCAATCCTCCGACGAAGGTTACTTCCAAGCTTGCCAAAATCTTCAAAGACATTTTTGAACACCGGTGGAGCACATTATGTGATAAGGGAGATGGAAAGTGCGGATGGAAGTAAAGGCGAGTACGTTTATTTCGGTATAGCGAAAAATCTTCTGGCTTGTGTACAGGAAACTCTCCACAAGGATAAGACATTTAACCTCCAATTCAATGTCGATGGTGTACCGCTGTTCAATTCTAGCTCAAAACAGTTTTGGCCGATACTCTGTAAGCTGCGCTACAGCCCAGATATATATAAACCATTTGTAGTAGCCATTTACTCCGGAGATAGCAAACCGAAAGACGTTAATGATTTCTTAACTGATTTCGTTTGCGAAATTAACGAATTACTCACTGTGGGAATCATTATCAATGAAAGTAACTTCAGTGTTGAAATTCACTGTTTTATTTGTGACACGCCGGCCCGTGCTTTCCTGAAATGTACAAAGGGCCATGGCGGATATTCATCATGCGAAAGATGTGAAACTCGAGGGGAACGCGTTGATAACCGTACAGTGTATCCAGAAGTCGACCGCCAAGAAAGAACAAATAGATCCTTCCGTCATCAATCTCATCGAGAACACCATAATGGTCAATCACCATTATTGGAAATTCAATCTCTCGATCTTGTCTCTCAATTTGCATTAGATTCCATGCACCTGTGCTGCATCGGTATCATGAAGAAATTGAGCGAATACTGGATCTTTGGCAAGATACAAAATCGAATGCAACGAAGAAACAAGCTTGGGTCGCAACAGCGATTCAAACTTTCAAATAGGATGGAAAATCTTCGACGCTGCATACCAGTGGAATTTCAACGTAAACCTAGGTGCGTGAATCGAATTGCAATGTGGAAAGCGACAGAATTCCGATTCTTTCTGTTATACTGTGGTCCAATCGTTCTCCGAGGAATCCTGAGCCCAAATCTTTACAAACATTTTTTGTTGCTCCATACTGCATGCAGGATTTTGGATAGCAAGGACTTTGCGTTCCGCTATAATGATCACGCTAAAATATTTTTAAGAACTTTTTTCACGACAATGCCGGTTTTTTATGGACGACAGTCTCAGATTTTGAATGCTCATAATTTGATTCATATAGCAGATGACGTTAAAAATATGGGCTGCACCCTTAGCGAAATTTCAGCATTCCCCTTTGAAAGTCTTCTCGGACGAATAAAGATGCATTTGCGTAACGCCAATCGGCCGTTGGCTCAGGTGTGCAGGCGATTGCATGAATTGAGTATGACAGAGAAAAAAGCATCGGTTCCTCAAGCTATCGAGATTCTAAAATTCGGAAAAAAAAACGAAGCCGAGATAATTGAAGTTGAAAAGATGAAATATAAGGATTTCGTTATCACGAATAAATTTCCAAATAATTTAGTCCTTTTAAATGATGATGTTATCCTTATTGTAACAAAAATGATGTGCGTCGAAAGATTTCCGCAATGCGCGGAGATTGAAGGAACCGAATGGAAAATCGCGTCGTCGATATTTAAATATCCTACACCGTCCAGAACCCTAAAAATGTGGCGACTAGCCAACAAACCGACTAGGCGCAAAATAAGGTGCGATGTAAACGAAGTTTGTTGTAAAATGGTACAGCTAGAAATCGACGGACGTACGTGCGGTGGAGAAACAAAATATTACGCCATACCGTTTCTTCATTCATAAATAAAAAATGTTATCGAAAAGTTCTTCATTGTTCGTTTATTATACTTTTCCTTATATCCAATTCCTTGTATCCAAAAAAATTGTTTTAATATCTTAACGAGCATCTTTGTGACGAATTATTGATTTCACTAACTCATGAATATTTCTCATGACGATAGGCCCCGGAAATTACAAAGGGACAATGTATGTGCTATATACGCATAACACTTAAAATACACATTAATAACACATAATTTAACTGCTCTGACCACATAAAGCTAACAAATTATCGCTGTATATATATATGTAACCAATGTGTCCACTAATTCAGGGATGGGCATAATGTATTTAAAAAAAAAAAAAATACAAAATTCTTTTTCACTCAGTATTTATGAACGATTTAAATAACGAATGAATTTTCACTCATTATTTCAATCGGAAATAAATACTGAATGAAAAACCACTTGTATTTTAATCGGAAATAAATACAGAGTGAAAAACCACTCGTTATTTAAATCGGAAATAAATACTGAATGAAAAACCACTTGTATTTTAATCAGAAATAAATAATGAATGGAAAAGAATTTTGTATTTAAATGGGAGCTAAATACAAAATTCTTTTTCATTCATATTTATTTCGGTGTCAAATACAAGCTACATAACCACTCGGCCGGTGCTTTGTTTACAAATGGTTCGTCACTCGAGCCTCACCGGGGCGCCGAGTGAAGACCGAGAAGCATTTGTTTTGATTTCGAAACGAATGAAAAACCATTCAAATGCCGAGTATCTCAAATACTTTTCCATTGGAATTCTTCCGAAAATTATTTAATGCCCATTCTCAGTGAGTTTCGTACATTTTTTTATTCTCTCTAGGAAATTCAACTTTTGTCGAAATAAATTCGTAGTAAATTCGAAAAAAATTTCACAAAAATAAAAAAATAAAAATATTTTTTTTCAAAATTTTTTTTTCAAATTTTTTTTTTTTTTTTTTTTTTTTTTTTTTTTTTTAATGGATGGCTGACGACATGTGTGGGACTAACCATATCAGTGGACATAAAAATTGATACGGATAATATTATAAGCCATCTCCCCACACATTATTTTTCTCAAACATTACACAGTATATGAAACTGTTCTGTCACTGACCGACTGACAGACCGGGCAGAGCCTAAACCACTGAAAATAGAAAAGTGGAATGGAAGATATGTTCCTTAGAGGGTGTAGAGATGCACTAAGAAAGAATTTTTTTTAATCAACGCCTGAGAGGCTGTAATGGGGCGTGGGCATGTGTAACTGTTGTTACTGTATCTCGCAAACTGGAATAAATAGAAAGGCGCAATTGTGCATAGAGGTTTGCATTACACCGTTCCAAATCAAACACAGTTTATATCTGAAATTCACGCGGATAAAATTGTAGTTGGCGACTAGTAGTAACATGTAGGTGGTAAAAACTTTACGCTTCGCAAATTACAATGCGTATTATATTCAATACGTTTTTACTCATTCGTTCTTGTTCATAATCTTATCTTATTTTTTTTTTTTTTTTTTTTTACGAATGGGTGACTGAGGGTAGGGGAAAATTAATTGTTATTTCGTTATCTTTTATTAGAAATTTTTATTAAATTAAATTTTTATATCTAATAAATATCTAATAATGATATGAATAATAATAATATGGATAATATCATTATCCATATGTTCCCTAATGGGGTAGATCGTTCCCGTCGGTGAGCGCCATCCGCCACAAGAAATTTAAAAACCGCGTTTGTGCTTGCGCTCGGCGCCGGCGTTCTCGGACCCAACGGCCCCCCCGTTTTCTCGGCCACCGGTTGTCTGGAATAACATAAGAATTATTGTACATCTATATAACACGATATAGTTTAAGTAATAGCTTGTACTAGGGTCATTCCATGTCAAATCGACGAATGATTAAAAACGAACCCTTTTAATTTTGATAAAATTCGGTGGGATGTTTTCTTTAATTGCAAAACAGTTCTACCAAAGAAAAAAAATTCAAAAATTTTTTTTCAAAAGTTAGGCAAATTCGAAATTTCACTACTTCTCCAGCTCTTCAAGTTTATTTTTTAAATATCTCGAAAACTATCATAGCTGGAAAAAAAGCCATCGGATTCATTTCAAGGTGCATTCTTAACACTATAGAAAAAACTATATATCAAAAAAAAAATTTGAAAAATGCCATATTTGTCGGATTGCGTATTTTTTTAATTCGTAAAAATTGACGATGAACATTAAGTTTTTAGCTACATTTTTTTGAAATAATACCTTGTACTCATCTTAAAAGATCCTGAAATTTTCAGAATGGTATTTTTTTTCTTTTCAGATATATGATTTTTAAAGTTTTGGTAATAAATTTTTTTTTTTCCATCTTCATGCTAAGTAAAGCTAAGCAATCGTGTCATTTTGTAACTTTGAGCCGTGGGAATTTCAATCAATGAGATAATTATGTCAAAACAATAACATTATTGACACTTTTTGGTTTTAGTTTGAAAATCGAATCAGTTAAAGAGTGTTCCACTCCGCTATCTATGTATAAAATCATACATTTGAAAATAAAAAAACACAGTTATGAAAATTTCAGGATCTTTTGAGATCAGTACAGGGTATTATTGACAAATAAGAAGCTAAAAATTTAATATTAATCGTCAATTTTTACGGATTTAAAAAATTAAAAATTCTACAAAATTGGCATTTTTCGAAATTTTTTTTTTCATATATATTGTTTTCTATAGCCTCAAGTATGCACTTCAAAACGAATCCGACGACTTTTTTTTGCAGCTATGATAGTTTTCGAGATATTTAAAAAATAACCTTGAAGAACTAGAGAATACTAAAATTTTAAATTTTCCATAACTTTTGAAAAAAAAAAAATTTTTTAATTTTTTTCCTTAGGTAACATTTTGTTTTGGAATGGAAAAAAACATCACATCAAATTTCATCGAAATAAAAAGGGGTCGATTCCAACTATTGGTCGATTTGACATGGAATGACCCACTATGAATACTTACTCCGGCCCCGTCGCCCGACCTGGGATGACTGTCCTGCCTGGCTTCCCGGTGGCGTTGATTCGGATGGACCTGTAAGCGAAATTGAGTCAATTGTTGAAAATTGAACTCTTCTGTAGAAAAAGTATGAACGATGGAAGAGTTCATCTCGCACGAAAACGAAAAATGATGCTTACCGCTGGGCCCCGAATTTTGCATCACCGCCGTTGACGCGTGGGGCGGCTGCGGCGGTCCGGACGTCGGCACTGCCGGCTGCGGCCCCCCGAATGGCGGCAGTGACGGCCGCGGCCCCCCGAATGGCGGCAGTGACGGCCGCGGCCCCCCCGAACGGCAGCGGTGACGGCCGCGGCCCTCCGAATGGCGGCGGTGTCGGCCGCGGCCCGCTGAACGGGTGACGTGCCGGCTGCGGCCACCAAACGGGGGCGGATTCCTGGCCCTGGCCCTGTATATGAGGTGGCTCGTAGATAATGGAACCGTTTGATAGGATTTCGG
>OZ020167.1:2333966-2371466 GCA_963971145.1 Sussaba pulchella
CATCATCATCATTATCATTGGATTTCAGGATATCAACGAAGGAAACGTGAACCCCGACCGGGAACCGTCAGCGCCGGGGACGAGTCCCGAAATCCTATCAAACGGTTCCATTATCTACGAGCCACCTCATATACAGGGCCAGGGCCAGGAATCCGCCCCCGTTTGGTGGCCGCAGCCGGCACGTCACCCGTTCAGCGGGCCGCGGCCGACACCGCCGCCATTCGGAGGGCCGCGGCCGTCACCGCTGCCGTTCGGGGGGCCGCGGCCGTCACTGCCGCCATTCGGGGGGCCGCGGCCGTCACTGCCGCCATTCGGGGGGCCGCAGCCGGCAGTGCCGACGTCCGGACCGCCGCAGCCGCCCCACGCGTCAACGGCGGTGATGCAAAATTCGGGGCCCAGCGGTAAGCATCATTTTTCGTTTTCGTGCGAGATGAACTCTTCCATCGTTCATACTTTTTCTACAGAAGAGTTCAATTTTCAACAATTGACTCAATTTCGCTTACAGGTCCATCCGAATCAACGCCACCGGGAAGCCAGGCAGGACAGTCATCCCAGGTCGGGCGACGGGGCCGGAGTAAGTATTCATAGTGGGTCATTCCATGTCAAATCGACCAATAGTTGGAATCGACCCCTTTTTATTTCGATGAAATTTGATGTGATGTTTTTTTCCATTCCAAAACAAAATGTTACCTAAGGAAAAAAATTAAAAAATTTTTTTTTTTTCAAAAGTTATGGAAAATTTAAAATTTTAGTATTCTCTAGTTCTTCAAGGTTATTTTTTAAATATCTCGAAAACTATCATAGCTGCAAAAAAAAGTCGTCGGATTCGTTTTGAAGTGCATACTTGAGGCTATAGAAAACAATATATATGAAAAAAAAAATTTCGAAAAATGCCAATTTTGTAGAATTTTTAATTTTTTAAATCCGTAAAAATTGACGATTAATATTAAATTTTTAGCTTCTTATTTGTCAATAATACCCTGTACTGATCTCAAAAGATCCTGAAATTTTCATAACTGTGTTTTTTTATTTTCAAATGTATGATTTTATACATAGATAGCGGAGTGGAACACTCTTTAACTGATTCGATTTTCAAACTAAAACCAAAAAGTGTCAATAATGTTATTGTTTTGACATAATTATCTCATTGATTGAAATTCCCACGGCTCAAAGTTACAAAATGACACGATTGCTTAGCTTTACTTAGCATGAAGATGGAAAAAAAAAAATTTATTACCAAAACTTTAAAAATCATATATCTGAAAAGAAAAAAAATACCATTCTGAAAATTTCAGGATCTTTTAAGATGAGTACAAGGTATTATTTCAAAAAAATGTAGCTAAAAACTTAATGTTCATCGTCAATTTTTACGAATTAAAAAAATACGCAATCCGACAAATATGGCATTTTTCAAATTTTTTTTTTGATATATAGTTTTTTCTATAGTGTTAAGAATGCACCTTGAAATGAATCCGATGGCTTTTTTTCCAGCTATGATAGTTTTCGAGATATTTAAAAAATAAACTTGAAGAGCTGGAGAAGTAGTGAAATTTCGAATTTGCCTAACTTTTGAAAAAAAATTTTTGAATTTTTTTTCTTTGGTAGAACTGTTTTGCAATTAAAGAAAACATCCCACCGAATTTTATCAAAATTAAAAGGGTTCGTTTTTAATCATTCGTCGATTTGACATGGAATGACCCTAGTACAAGCTATTACTTAAACTATATCGTGTTATATAGATGTACAATAATTCTTATGTTATTCCAGACAACCGGTGGCCGAGAAAACGGGGGGGCCGTTGGGTCCGAGAACGCCGGCGCCGAGCGCAAGCACAAACGCGGTTTTTAAATTTCTTGTGGCGGATGGCGCTCACCGACGGGAACGATCTACCCCATTAGGGAACATATGGATAATGATATTATCCATATTATTATTATTCATATCATTATTAGATATTTATTAGATATAAAAATTTAATTTAATAAAAATTTCTAATAAAAGATAACGAAATAACAATTAATTTTCCCCTACCCTCAGTCACCCATTCGTAAAAAAAAAAAAAAAAAAAAATAAGATAAGATTATGAACAAGAACGAATGAGTAAAAACGTATTGAATATAATACGCATTGTAATTTGCGAAGCGTAAAGTTTTTACCACCTACATGTTACTACTAGTCGCCAACTACAATTTTATCCGCGTGAATTTCAGATATAAACTGTGTTTGATTTGGAACGGTGTAATGCAAACCTCTATGCACAATTGCGCCTTTCTATTTATTCCAGTTTGCGAGATACAGTAACAACAGTTACACATGCCCACGCCCCATTACAGCCTCTCAGGCGTTGATTAAAAAAAATTCTTTCTTAGTGCATCTCTACACCCTCTAAGGAACATATCTTCCATTCCACTTTTCTATTTTCAGTGGTTTAGGCTCTGCCCGGTCTGTCAGTCGGTCAGTGACAGAACAGTTTCATATACTGTGTAATGTTTGAGAAAAATAATGTGTGGGGAGATGGCTTATAATATTATCCGTATCAATTTTTATGTCCACTGATATGGTTAGTCCCACACATGTCGTCAGCCATCCATTTAAAAAAAAAAAAAAAAAAAAAAAAAAAAAAAAAAAAAAAAAAAAAAAAAAAAAAAAAAAAAAAAAAAAATTGAAAAAAAAATTTTGAAAAAAAATATTTTTATTTTTTTATTTTTGTGAAATTTTTTTCGAATTTACTACGAATTTATTTCGACAAAAGTTGAATTTCCTAGAGAGAATAAAAAAATGTACGAAACTCACTGAGAATGGGCATTAAATAATTTTCGGAAGAATTCCAATGGAAAAGTATTTGAGATACTCGGCATTTGAATGGTTTTTCATTCGTTTCGAAATCAAAACAAATGCTTCTCGGTCTTCACTCGGCGCCCCGGTGAGGCTCGAGTGACGAACCATTTGTAAACAAAGCACCGGCCGAGTGGTTATGTAGCTTGTATTTGACACCGAAATAAATATGAATGAAAAAGAATTTTGTATTTAGCTCCCATTTAAATACAAAATTCTTTTCCATTCATTATTTATTTCTGATTAAAATACAAGTGGTTTTTCATTCAGTATTTATTTCCGATTTAAATAACGAGTGGTTTTTCACTCTGTATTTATTTCCGATTAAAATACAAGTGGTTTTTCATTCAGTATTTATTTCCGATTGAAATAATGAGTGAAAATTCATTCGTTATTTAAGTCGAAATAAATTCTGAGTGAAAAAGTATTTTGTATTTAAACCTGTATTTAAATAAATTTTTCATTCGAATGTGCCCATCCCTGCACTAATTCAAGTAAGTTGAAAAATGAGTACCCACATTTTTTAGATTTTTTATCCATTATTTTGGCCGCTGTCGATTACGAGATTTTTCATGTTGTTCGTTTTTTCTTTGCATTAATCAAAAAAATTAAAGTTCAATATAAAAATTTCAAAAATCAAATTTTTTTACATATTTACGCGTATAAAAATGCAAACTCAGAATCCGTTTTTGACGTGAAGTTTTCTCAGCTTTTTGAAAAACATATTTTTTAAATTTAGACTCGTAAACCCATTGAAATCGAATTTAAAACGCCATCTTTCGGTCGTTGCCCAAATGTTAAGCTGGTCAGGGAGTGATAGAGAACTATTCAAATCGTCTGCTACGTGCTTTAGAGATACAGCGCGACTGGCGCCGACAGCGTTACGAGAAGAAAACAGTGACAATGTGCGTGCCGCCATCATAGTGAGAGAGATAACCCCACTAGTGCTCGTCGCAGAGCGACAGAGAACTATTCAAATAGTCTGCTACGTGCTTGAGAGAGATCGGGACTCTCACGGACATGAGTGTTCTTCAAATGTTGACAATATGGCCGCCCAGCCAGGTACGGTGTCTGCAGTACCGCATGCGCAATATCGTTTTCGTATATACGAATATACACGAGATTGCACGAAACACGAAATCTCGCGCGGGAATGCGATCGTACAGGCAGTGCAGACGACAACAAACGAACAAAGAACGGATAACAAAGGATAGTGCACGTGGTACGGGTAATAACGATTGGGATCGATCAGCATCAGTGGTGTCTAATACGAAGTGGAAAGTGATTTGACATATAAAAAATATCGAACAAAGGTAATTAGATTTTCTTCAAAACCACTGATTTGAGTGCATCACGGACGTAAGGTGTATTTATCCTTGATACACAATATACTATTTTATTATGTCAGGCTCATTAGTCGGTTGTCATTATCTGTCAGTTATTGATGCATGCTTTATAATAATTATGCAAACTCTTCACTAGGGTAAAGGATGGCGTCGCGTTATCAGCTCGTCACATTCATCGATGACTCGGTCACGGGACTAAAATCGATCGATTGCGTTCCGACAACGTGGGTCGAGTACGACACGACTCTGGGCCAATGTTTTTCAAAATTTATGGCCCCGCCATACACAATGGCTAAATTTAACACCCTGCAGAAAATGGTGAAAGGAAATCAACCGCCGGATGAAAAGTGGATGCGATATCCTATAAATATACGTGGACGTGCAGGTAAAATTATTTCTTTCCATTCGTTTTTGACCCGGAACACAATTTGACAAGCCATATACATATATAAAAAACAAACGAAATTTTCAACGCTATACATAATTGTAGATAAAAGATTGTGGCTATCGGATAATCGAATACGACTCAGGTCATTGATACCAGTGATTTTAAGTTATGTACGCTCAGTGTATAATTTTTCAGCAAACTACGACGAAGCCATGCGCCGACTTGAAAAATTGAACGAAGCAGAATATGCATACACCACTGAGTGTGATAATCCGAAAGAAAAAGTTAAGGAATCCATCAACTTACTTATTAACGATGCTCGCATGGATACAACAAAGTTGGCCAAAATGATGGAAGTGCCAACACTGGATACACCCCTCATCGAAAGCAACCCATCGTCATCTGACGATGGTATGTACAGACTATATTTGCATTGCTGGTTTACTGACTAAACCAAGAAGGCCACATGAGTACACACATTTCAGATCTCCGAGAACTTTTAAAACAAAATTAACACAAGGAACAAATTACACATAGTACCAAAAAAATACCATTAACCTGTGCCACCGAGCAGTTAGAATTACCCATTGAAATAACATTACATTTTTTCGATTATTTGCATGTAATCGTGTTTTGAAGGTTTTGTTTTGGTTAGAAATTATTTCACCTCATCAACAAAACACGTGGGGATTATGTTTAGAAAGTACACAGTTGAATTCTTCTATTTTATATTGAAAAAAAAAACTACTTCGAAGTATTAAATGAAAATTGAAACAAATAAAAATCTTATTTAACCCGTGCACAACGCAATAACGGTGAAAACCTTATCATATAAGATGACAAAAGTAATAACGTGATTTCATAGAATAAGATTTCACCGCTATTATGTTGTGTAAAGCGAAAATAATATTCCCATTTGTTTTAGTTATAATTTAATACTTCGCCGTTGTATTTTTTTTGTAACTATAAAGTAGAAAACTTCAGCTGTGTTTTTCCCACGCTCAATCCCTACGTATTCTGTTGATGAAGTGCAATAATTTCGAACCGAAAAAGATTGGTGGAAAGGCTCATGTATTTATTTCACTTAGGATGTCGTATGAATGTAGGTTCAACTGTTTCCTGTGCATAATTTCGGTAACTTTATTCTATATTATTTATAGATGCATTCGACGTTTCATCGAATGAATCTTTCGCGATGAAAGGAAAGGGTTCGAACCCGTCTCGAAAGCGCCCTCGCTACAACGAAAAAAAAAAATCCACGGGAGAAACTCACGCGAAAGCATCCGGTACTAAAAAACAAAGTATCATTAATCACAGTTCGAAGGCTTGGGACGTAATAAGAGTTTGAATTAAACTGATATTATTGTTAATACGCCTTACAGGATCCGAATTGAGTTCAAGCGCAATTCGGCCCACGAAGACATCACTCGACTCTCGCCCGGTCACTTCATATAGACCCACCGTCCACCCGAGCAGACCTTCCACATCTTCCGGAATTTGTGCAGAAGGTGGTGGTGAGTATTATATGCTGTTTAGGTGCAAGGAAATGAATGCATGGGGGATTCCACGGCAATACACGGACCATTAAGCAGATGGATGAATATTTTTGCCCCATCATTATATGTGGACAATGAAGAGACCCGTATATCAGCGTTTTCAATTTTGAGCGGACGTTAATGGGATGCAGTTAGACGTAGCGTCTAACAATTCATGGTATTTGGTGAT
This sequence comes from Sussaba pulchella, assembly GCA_963971145.1. Lineage (NCBI taxonomy): Eukaryota > Metazoa > Arthropoda > Insecta > Hymenoptera > Ichneumonidae > Sussaba > Sussaba pulchella. The sequence goes on from OZ020167.1 coordinate 2,340,261, forward strand.
TCAAATTGATATATCACAACAACGATTGATACATTTGAAACAAAAACGTGTTTTTTTCATTTTTGTGCGCGCCAAACGATGAAGATATTCACGATTATGTTGTACCGATGAAATGATTATTTATTAACAATTGAAACCTAAAGTTGCATTAAACAAAAAATATGCCTTTAATTTTTGTAATTAATGTAGTTTTAACGCGTGAAAAGAAAACAAAAATGTTGAGACCTCGCAGAGTTTGGCTGGACGCTTCCGTCGGAAGTTATTAAATTTTCGTTCACGTTCAAGGAATGAAAATAATGATTAAGAAAATTCAAGATGAATTTTTGTTTTATGCAACTTTTAATTTTTAATTGGTAGTAAATAATTGTTCAATTGATGCAACATAATCGTAAATATTTTCATCGTGTAGTGCGGTCAAGAACAAAGAGAAAACGTGTGTTGTTTTTTTATTTATCGCTAACCGTTGTCGAAATATATCAAATTGAATCACCAAATATCAGCAATAGTTGAAAAACTTCGTTAAAACTTTATCTTAATAACGGGCACTCTGGATCGAAAACGCTGATACGTGGGTCTCTTTATTTTCCACATATGTTGATAAAAAAAATAGTGGGGTAAAATCGTTGAGTCAACTGTTCGCGAATAGCCGTGAAATCCCCCATGTATAAATAGTATACAGTTCGTATACAGTCTGTATTAAGAATGTATATGACTTATTCTATATAGAAACTGTACATAGTTTACATACAGTTAATTTTTTTCTTTTGCTCGGTTTTTTTTATTTCCTTCTTACTGTATCGTTAATATAAGTCAAATATTTTTTTTCTCAAATTTAAAAATGATCTTGAAGGAAGTGAGGGAAATCGGTTACATTTGTCGCCAGCATACGATTGCGATACGCGAGTTACGAACGGAGCTGCGCGAGGCCGTATCTGCCCAGGTAATTGGGCCGATTTCGGTAACGTTCGAACGGAAATTCGATATTGCGGTACCATTCACGACTGTAGAGGAGATGATGAATTTTGACGGTCGACTTTCGGACGATGAAGCGTTCCGCCGTGCTTTTGTAAGTTTGAGAGAATTGAAAAGCACATGGTTAATGTTTCGTTCAAAATACATGTACATATTTATTCCCCAGCTGACATCGGTAACCCGTAAATGGGATGAAAAGAAAACGATAAGCAAAAATATAACCACGATTTTGCGGAAATATTTGACCCGAGAAGTCGCAGCTTTATTTAATGCGCAAAAAAGTGTAGCCGGCAAAAAATTATTTAAAACGACCACGTTCTCTCGCGTGCTACTTGGTAAGTTCAACCCTGTTATTCAATAAATATTTTATTGAAATGTATTGACTCTATTGTGTAATTTCAGACGTTATCGAGGGTCTCGCAGAATCGAACGCGATCGGGAAGGTCACGGAAGCTGAATACCTGTCGCAGCTCGGAGCCGTGCTTTCAAACGCCAAAGACTGGGGTGTTCCTCGTAATTCGCGCAAAACTAAAAACCGCGATCAACACTCCGAAAATGATGATTAGACGTGTACAACGTACAAAAATAAAATTTTATTCCACTAATTGCTGTTTTATTTATTTATTTTTAGGTTACTAAGCATCCGAATCTCCCCCCCCCCCCCCCCCCCCCCCCACAAGCTCTCAAATTAGACAGGCCCTGGCTAGTCCCTAGCCAATTTTTCGGGACTGAAACGAGGAAAACTGGCCTGGTCCGGACCCGGGATCTAAGATAACGGCGGCACAGGCAGGTGTTACACATAGCACCGGGGCCTCGCCAGTCTGCTGGGCGAGAACCTGGCCAGCATCACGTAAACCTAGCCAATCCCTGGCCCATTCCGAGACGAAATTTCCACACGGGATGGACGTAGTCACCGCATATTTAAATGGCGAGCTCGAAGAAAGTGTTTACATGGAAGTGCCGGAGCAATTGCTCCAAATAATACAAAACGTGAAATCGAATAAACCCGTGGGTTCGAGCGGCAAACCGGTAATGGACGCGAAAATAAAAGAAACGGTAAACCGTTGGTCGAGAGATCGGAACAGATGTAGCGACTGTGTGTGTGTGCTGAAAAAAGCGTTGTATGGGTTACGCCAGTCCGGGTTTCAGTGGCACAGGGCTTTTGTAAACAAACTGCGAGCGTTAGGACTCCGCCCGCTGCCACAAGACCCGTGTGTGTTCGTACGTAGAGATAAGCAAAAAATAATGCTAATCACGATCTATGTCGGCGACATGCTTGTAGCCACGAACGATAATGCATGGTTGAACAATGTAAAAAAGGCATTATCGGAGTCATTCGAAATTAAGGATTTAGGCAAAGTCGATCGATGCCTAGGCATCGAATTCTCGCGCGACGATAAACTTTGCGTGTACTTAAAGCAACAGCTCTATACCGAATCGGCACTAAAACGATTCAACATGGAGAACTGCAAACCCGCGGCAACACCCATGGGAACGAACTATAAGCTAACAAAACCAGAGCACGCAAGCGAAAGCGAAATGCGAAAATATCCGTATCAGCGTTTAATTGGGGTACTAATGTATTTAGCGGTAACAACGATACCGGACATTGCATACTCCGTAAACTATTTGAGCCAATTCAACAATAATTATAATGCTGAACATTGGCAAGCAGCTAAGCGAGTGCTGCGATATTTAAAAGGCACTGTAAAATCCGGGTTAATGTACGGAAAAACAGGCCTACCACTATTCGGCGTTGTTGACGCAGATTGGGCGTCGAACACCGTCGACAGGCGATCATACTCGGGTTTCGCGTTTATACTTGCTGGCTCAGCGATCAGCTGGGAAGCACGTAAACAACGGACCGTCGCGCTGTCGAGTACAGAAGCCGAATATATGGCCCTGTCTGAGGCAACCAAGGAGGCGTTGTATTTAAAAAGTATATTACGCGAATTAGATGTATCGAGCGATGATGAAAGCGTGGTGTTATTTAACGATAATCGAGGCGCATTGACGCTAGTAGAAAATGATTGTTATCATTCGCGAACCAAACACATTGATGTGCGACATCACTTTATACGCGAAGCATACGCGAAAAATCTAGTAAATGTAAATTACTTGTCGACCGATAAATGCCAGCGGATGTACTAACCAAAGGGTTAAGCGGAATTAAACATCGCAAATGCTTGGTCAACCTAGGAATGACGAACGTATGGATGGATTGAATGTTAAGCCCATACACTTCGAGGGGAGGTGTTGGAGATACGAAAGTACATGGGATTAGCCACGAGAGAGCAACGAACCTTCGACAGGTCATTGCTCTGATCTACAAAACGTCACGAGCGCCCAAAACATCGGGTATATAAACACCGGCGTCCACCGATGACAGCCACTCTGTAATTCCAATGTGATACTGTTTGCACGCGTTATTGTACTGTATCTGTACCTCTGAATATATTTATTAATCTTTTTCGTAACCACTGGCTATTCATTTCAACAGTTTCTGTGGTTGTATTTTTACATTATTCATGTATATAAGTGTAATATGTAATTCGAAATGCAGAGATACAAATTTACTCAACCAGGACTCATAAAGAATCGAATTTGTCGCAGTCCTTATAAAATCGAAAAGTAAAACTTGCCGCTGTCTTTATAAATCTCAGGAGAGTAAAATTTGTCGCAGTCATTAAAAAATCAAGAAGAATAGTTTGACGCAGTCTTTATAAAACCAAAAAGAATCAAATTTGCCGCAGTCATTAGAAAATCGAAAAGGCAAACTCGCCGCTGTCTTCATAAATTTCAGAAGAGAAAAATTTGTCGCAGTCATTATAAAATCAAAAAGAATAAAGTTTGACGCAGTCATTAAAAAAACAAAAAGAATAAAGTTTGTCGCAGTTGTTATAAAATGGAATGTAAAACTTGCCGCTGTCTTTATAAATCTGAGAAGAGTAAAATTTGTCGCAGTCATTATAAAATCAAAAAGAATAAAGTTTGAGGCAGTCATTAAAAAAACAAAAAGCATAAAGTTTGTCGCAGTTGTTATAAAATGAAATGTAAAACTTTCCGTTGTCTTTATAAATCTGAGAAGAGTAAAATTTGTCACAGTCATTATAAAATCAAAAAGAAAAAAGTTTGACGCAGATGTTATGAAATCAAAATTAATCAAAGGGCATAGCCGGATAAGCATACCAAAACTGCCTTAAGCGAGTTTTTAAATGACACTGAGCCTATTGTATCCTCACTAAAAAAACAATTTCCCTGAAAATTTCAGCTCTCTAACCCAATTATTTCCCGAGTAATCGGAAAAAATGTAATTTTCAGTTTTTATTTTTTTTTAACTTCGATATTCGCTATGGATTTTTGTCAATTTTTTCCCAAATACTTATTGACAAGAGCCATCGAACGAATAGCTTAACAAATATTCCGGTCCAAAACTTGATTTTTAACAAAGAAAATAAAAATGAAAATGGCCATTTCACTGGGTTCCTTTCGGAGTACAATTATAAAACTCTTACACAATATCGATTTCCTATGTCCCTTTAATCCGGATTTTTTTCAATTTTATTGATTTGGTGCAACATCGTGAAAAAAAATTTAATCGGTTTTTTTCGATTTTGCTATGTAATACTAGAGTGATCCTTATATAAGGCTCGGACGATAATTCAGGATTCAGATATACAACTAGTCAGGTATTCAGATAGGCATATAGTCAGTTATTAATTTCGGAATTAGGGCATTTAGCAATTTATTAATTTATACATTTAGGCACTTATCCATTTATTCAGTTACCCATCTATTTATTTATTCATTTATGCACTTACTCATTTGGTCATTTATTCACTTATTCATTTATTTATTTATTTATTTATGTACTTATTCAATTTATTCATGTAGTCATTTATTCTTTTATTCATTTATACATTTATTCATTTATTCAGTTATTCATTTATTCATTTATTCATTTATTTATTTAGTCATTTATTCATTTATTCATTTATCCATTTATCCATTTATTCATTCATTCAGTTATTCATTTAGTCATTTATTCATTTATTCATTTACTCATTTATGCATTTATTCATTTATTCATTGATTCATATATTCATTTATTCATTTATGCAGGTTTTCATTTAGGCATTTATTCATTTATTCATTTATTCAGAGATTCACTTATGCATTCATCGGTGCATTCAGGCGTGTAGCCATTTAGTCTTGTACGCATATATGCATTTAGCTATCTAGTCATTCATTACTTATTTATCCGTTTACTCATTTATGCACTTATCCATTCGCCCATTTGTCCGCGTGGTCATTTACTTATCTATTTAGGCATTTATTTATGTACAAACTTATTTCAACGAACTATTGACTATTTCCCAGGTAGTTATATGTAGGTTAGTGACGGAGAACGTTTTATTTATGTAGGGACGTATAGACGCAAGGGACTATAGATTTGAAGGACTGACGGACAGAGCACAATTTTAATTTCATTTTATCGATTGAACCAGCCACTGAACACAGGACACAGCATTTTAAGACACGGACGAACTAAAGGACAGACGCAGACAGCTATTTATTAGACTATACTGCTGAGGGACGACTTTCATTTTTACTATAGTGACTATTGAGGACGTATATATTAGTAGTATTTATTATTTATTATTTATTATTATCTATTTATTTATTTATTTATTTAGCTAGGTAGCAGTGTTAGGGACTACTGAGAAGCACGGAAGCACCGTCCACGGACGCGCACAAGGACTGAGGCTACAGACGGGGTACTGGTTGGGTTAAGTTAGGACGGAGATAGTGATCTTGCAGGAAAGAGTTACTCTTTCGCCAATATCACGACACCAGCGTAACTTACAGTGAGACAGGGACAAGAGGCAAAAGAGAGAGAGGAGGGTAGCGGGGGGACCAGAAGGAGATGGAACAAACGGAGGAAGAGACCAAAAAAGAGGAAGAAAAACCAACGTGGAAAGACTAGGACGGGAGGGGGTACATAGCGGGGAAAGGCAGCTGAACGAAATCTGGAAAAGGAAGCGAGGCGTAGGGGAAGAAAAGGAGCAAGAGGAAAGGAAAAGAGGAGGAAGGACTGGGAGAAATGATAAGAGGAATAAGAGAGGAGGCAAGGGAAAACATGAGGGAGGTAAGGAGGGGACTGGAAGGGCAAGGAAAAGAGATCAAAGAAGAGATGGGAAAGCTGAGAGAGCAGATAACGCAGGGGGAGGAAAGATGGAGGAAGGAGAAAGAGGAAATGGAGAAGAGACTGGACAGGATAGAAAGAAGGTTGGAGGAGAGAGCAGAGGGCAAAGAAATGGAGCTGGAGGAGAGGATAGAGAAGCTAGAGACAAGGGAGAGAAGGGGAGGAGCGGAGGGTGGCCAGAGGGGTGGGGAGGAGAAGGGGGTGGAGGAAATGCAGCAGAAGATAAAAGAAATGGAGAAAAAAATGGAAATGAAAGATAGAGAGGAAAGAAGAAAAAACGTCATAATAAAAGGCGTAAGGAGGAGAGCAACGGCGAGACAGGCGGTGGCGAGACTGATGGAGGAGATAGGGGTTCAAGCGAAAGTGCTGGAAGTGAAAGAGACAGGGCGAGGAAGAGCAGACAAGGAGGAAATGATGGTAGAGGTAAAAATGGCGAGCGTAGAAGAGAAAAGAGAGGTTATGAAAAACAAAAAGAACCTGAAGGGAAGGAAGAAAAGAATAGAAGATGACTTAACATTGCAGGAGAGGAAAATGCAATGGAAGCTAAGGAGAATAGCGAACAAAGAGGAAAGGCAGGGAAGAAAAGCAAGGGTGAGTTACGGAAAAATAGAGATAGAGGGGCGAATATGGTTTTGGGATGAGGAAAAGGAGGGGCTGAGAGACGGAAGAGGAAGGGCAAGGGAAAGAAGTGCGGAAAGGAGAGAAACGAAGGAGCAGGAGGCTGGGGAGGAAGAAGAAGCAAAAAACGGGGAGGGGAAGTGAAAACAGAAGAAGATGAAGGGAAAACAGAGAGAGAAGGGGGAGAGGGAAAAGCGGAGCAAAATCGGGGAGAAGCAGGCGGAGAGAAAGAATGGAAAGTGGTATTCTGGAACGTAGCGGGGTTAGCAAACAAAGATAGAGAATTTTGGAAAGGAATAGAAGAATGGGAAGTGATAGTGATGTTGAAAACGTGGGTAGAAGAACGGGGGTGGGAAAAAGTGAAAACAAGACTACCGACAGGATACGAATGGACTAAACAATGGGCGAAAAAAAAGAACAAGAAGGGGAGAGCAATGAGAGGGATGATAATAGGAGTGAGGAAAGGGATGGAAGAGAAGGAAAAAAGAAGGGAAAAGGAAGAAGAGGGGATAATGAGCAGGATAGTAAAAGCGGGAAAACAAACGTGGATAGTAGTAGGGGTATTAGGGCGGCTTGAAAAAAAAACATTTTTTTTTCTTTCAATCAAAATACATTCACGCCAAAGTATCTTCCATCAAGAGAATAGTGTCCAAAAATGAGCCCGATCGGACCATTTTCAGGGGTCGCGGAAGATTTTTCTAGTTTTCCCATTTGATTAACATGGGAAGAACGAAAAGTGTCCATTAAAAAATCGTAGCGCCGCCAATTTTATAGGTACATTGATCCCGTTAGTCCCATTTGAAAGCTCTTGAAAAACCGCTTAAAATGGCGTGCGGACCTTTGAAATCCGATTGCAACTTCCGTCGATAATTTCTTACGAAACCACAAAATTATTGATGAAAGTTGAAATGGGACCCCAAAGGTCCGCACGCCATTTCAAGCGGTTTTTCAAGAGCTTCCAAATGGGACTAACGGGATCAATGTACCTATAAAATTAGCAGAGCTACGTTTTTTTGAATGGAAACTTTACACCCTTCCCATGTTAATCAAATGGGAAAACTAGAAAAATCTTGCGCGACCCCTAAAAAAGGTCCAATCGGGCTCATTTTTGGACACGATTCTCTTGGTGGAAGATACTTTGACGTGGATGTATTTTGATTGAAAGAAAAAAAAACGTTTTTTTTTCAAGCCGCCCTAAGGGGTATACATAAACGGGGACATAGACGGAAAACTGGAGATGATGAGGGAATGGATGGAGACGCAGAAGGAAGAAGAAAGGGTAATAATAGGCGGGGACTTCAACGCACGGACAGGGACGGGAGGAGGAGGCGGGGAGCAAGAAGGGGAAGAGGAAGAGGGAAGAAAGTCGAAGGATAAAAAGGAGAACGCGGAGGGAAAAAACTGATAAAGGCCCTAGGGGAGGTAGGGTGGGAGATAATGAACGGAAATATCACGGGGGATGAGGAAGGGGAGTACACGTGTACAGGGGGGAAGGGAGAAACGGTAATAGATTACGTGACAGGAGATAGTAGGACAAGAAATGGTATAAGGAAGATGGAGGTGGGGGACCGTGTAGACTCAGACCACCACCCACTGGTGGTGACGATGAAGAAGGGGGGAATAGAAAGGAGGAAGGTGGAGAAGGGGGGACGTAAAACGGGAAGTGGACGGTGGTCGGAACAGATGAAGGCGGAATATGAAAGAAGGGTGCAGGATATGAGGGTGGAAGGGGAACAGCTGCAAGAAGTGATGATAAATATAGAGGGGAAAGTCAAAATGGAAATGGGAAAGAGTGAAGAAGCGGGAGGCAGGGAAAAACGGAAAAGGAGGCAGGGATGGTGGGACGAGGAGTGCAAAGAAAAGAAAGCGGAGGTAGGGAGAGGACTAAGGGAATGGAGAGTAGGGAAGGGCTCAAGGGAAGCGTACAAGGAAAGGAAAAAAGAATGTCAAGAGCTATGCAGAAGTAAGAAAAAAGAGGAAAAAGAAAGACTGGTAAGAGAAGTAGGAGAGGCGAGGACGGAGAGAAAGGTATGGGAGATAGTGAACAGGGGCAGGAAAGAAAGGAAAAGGAGGAACGAGGAGATAGAGGGGAAAGAGTGGAAGGAGTATTTTATGGGATTGCTGGGGGGGGGGGTCGAGGGCAGAGTGAGAGCGGGAGAGGGGGGAGGAGAGAGGCAAGGGGAAGAAGCGGAGATAAGCAAGGAAGAGATTAGAAAGACGGTGAATAGAATGAGGGAGGAGAAAGCAATGGGAGGGGACGAGATCCCAAACGAGGCGTGGATGCATGGGGGCGAGAGAATGATAGAAGTGGCATGGGAGTTATGCGGAAGGGTATGGAGGGGGGAGGGGTGGCCGCAAGGGTGGCAGGAAGGGGTGATAACACCAATAGTGAAGAAGGGGGAGGGGAGCAAAGTAGAGGACTATAGGGGGGTCACGCTGATGCCGTCGCTGTACAAGGTGTACACGACGGTGTTGGCAAACAGGCTAGAAGAGGAGGCAGAAAGGAAAAGGATGATCCCGCAAAACCAGACTGGGTTCAGGAAAGGAATGGGGACAGTGATAATATCTATGTCCTTAATTATATAGTAAACAGACAGATAGGGAAAGAAAAAGGAAAGCTGGTGGCAATGTTCGTAGACTTGAAGGCGGCATTCGACTCGGTGGCCAGAAGGGTATTGTGGGAGGCATTAGAAGAGAGAGGAGTAAGGAAGGGACTAAGGGAGAGGATGGAAGAGGTATACAGGGAAACGAAAAGTAGGGTGAAGTCGGGAGGGGGGACAGGAGAGGGGTTCTGGACAGCAAAAGGAGTAAGGCAGGGATGTCCGCTGAGCCCGATCCTGTTCAACCTTCTGACGGCGGACATGGAGGAGGAGCTACGGAAAGGAAGATGGGGAGGAGTAGAGGTAGGAGACCGGAGGATATGCTCACTGGCTTACGCGGACGATGTCGTGATATTGGCGAAGGAGGAAGAGGAGATGGAGAGTATGGTGAGAAGGCTCGAAAAATACTTCGAAAAAAAGAAGCTGGAGGTGAACGTAGGGAAGACTAAGATAATGAGGTTCAGAAAGGGGGGAGGCAGGGAAAAAAAGGTGGAATGGAAATGGAAAGGGAAGAAGATAGAAGAGGTAAAAAGAGTTCAAGTATCTGGGGTATGTATTCAAGAGGAACGGAGGACAGGAAGTGCACATACAGGACAGGGTGAGAAAAGCAGGAGTAATAATGAAACAGGTATGGGGGATCGGAAGGAGAAAATTTGGAAAGGATTGGGGAAGGAAGATGTGGATGTTCGACACGCTGGTGTGGACAGTGATGGGATACGGGGTGGAAATATGGGGATGGAAGGAAAGGAAGGACGTGGAAGGAGCGCAGGAAAGATACATCAGGTGGACGTTAGGGGTGGACAGATGGACACCGGGATATATGGTGAGGGAAGAAGTAAAAAGAGAAAAGATTAGGACGAGAGCAGGAAAAAGAGCATGGAGGTTTGAAGAAAAGCTAAGCAGGGGAGGAGGAAGCGAGTTGGCGAGAGCGTGCCTAGAAGAGATAAGGGAACGAGCGAGAAGAGGAGAGGGCATAACTAGGTGGGAGAGGGAGAGGATAGATTGCAGGGGGGCAGAGGGAGCGGAGGAGGGAAGGGGCGACGGATACAAAGAATGGGAAAGAAAGGACAAGGAGATGCAGAGAAGGGAGAGGGAAGAAAGAATGAAAGAGTCAAAGTCCAACAGATGGTACAGGGAGATAATGGTAGAGGGAGTACCGCAGTATCTGAAGAAGGGATGGAGCGAAGAAAGATGCAGGAGAATAGCGAGGTTTAGAATGGGGAACGAAATGAGAGGAGGCAGATACTGGGAAAGGGAGGAGGAAAGAATGTGTAGGATATGTGAAGCGGAGAGAGAAACATGGGAGCATGTCTTGGATAGGTGTAGAGGAGAAGAAGAAATAGAGAGGGGGATAGGAGAGAGTGAGGGAAATATTGGATGAAGGGGGGGGCGGGGAGGAATGGATGAAAGAAATAGAGAACGAAAGAAAGGGTCGGGAAGGAAGGAGAGAAGAGGAGGAGGGATGAAAGGAGGAATGGTATGAACGAGAGGAAACGGAAGTGAGAAGGGAGAGAGGCGAGGAGGATACAGAAAGGAAAAAAAAAAAAAAAAAAAAGGAGCGAGGAAGGAGAGAGATAAGACGAAAGGAAATGGAAAATACAGTGTACGAAAAAGAAATGTAATAAAGAGGTAAAAAATGTAATGTAAATGTAAAAAGGAGGCAGAGAGGAGAGCGGCGAGCGGCGAGACGAGAGAGGCGAGGGGCGAGCGGCGAAAGGCGAGCGGGCGACAGAAAAGAAAATAAGAAGCGGGCGATAGCGGTAGATAGGAATAAGTTAGAATGTAAGGAAAGAAGGAGAAATTGTAAGAGAGAAAAATGTAAAGAGGAAACGGAAGGAGTTGCAACCCTTAGGGGAGTCAATAAAGAATACATACATATAAGGCTCGGACGAATTTTGACCCACTTCTCTACCAGATTGGCTCTAAATAATTTCAAAAGAAGTTCCCTAAATTGGCAGCCCGTTATCTTTAAAACCGGCCATTACCAGCAGGGGTCATTTTTCCCCTTTAAAATACACAGGATTTATCGACTCTCTAGTAATATTCCCATTCGGGTCTCTTGAAATCATCTTTAAAATTGAAGAAGTATCTCAATGAGTCCTCGGCACCTTTGTGTATGAAAAAAAAATCTTACGGTTTGACTTTGAAATAGTTATGGGCCGTTCCACGCCGATATAAACATGTTTCTCGGTTTTTTCTTATTCCCGGATAATTTTGTGAGATAATTTTTTAGATTTGAAATATCAATCCTAAAATTCAAAATACTGATCTTGAAAGTAATATTGGTCATTCCGACTCAATTTGTTTTTTTTTCTTGTTTCGTTTTTCCTCTAGTAGCCAGATAATTTTATCAAAAGGAATTTCAAAATATCCGATTTCATTCTGAAGATTAAAAATACTGGTCTTGGAATTTATATGGGCTATTCTAACTCGTAACACTATTTATTTTCGAAAATTTGAAGAAATGGCTGATAAAAATTTCAAAAATGAAATATAAAGAATGTTTCTAATTGGAATGGCCCATATTAATTTCAAGACCAGCATTTTCAATCTTCAGAATGAGATCGGATATTTTGAACTTTCTTTTGATAAAATTATCTGGCTACTAGAGGAAAAACGAAACAAGAAAAAAAAACAAATTGAGTCGGAATGACCAATATTACTTTCAAGATCAGTATTTTGAATTTTAGGATTGATATTTCAAATCTAAAAAATTATCTCACAAAATTATCCGGGAATAAGAAAAAACCGAGAAACATGTTTATATATCGGCGTGGAACGGCCCATAACTATTTCAAAGTCAAACCGTAAGATTTTTTTTTCATGCACGAAGGTGCCGAGGACTCACTGAGATACTTCTTGAATTTTAAAGATGATTTCAAGAGACCCGAATGGGAATATTACTAGATAGTCGATAAATCCTGTGTATTTTAAAAGGGGAAAAATGACCCCTGCTGGTAATGGCCGGTTTTAAAGATGGCGGGCTGCCAATTTAGGGAACTTTTTTTGAAATTATTTAGAGCCAATCTGGTAGGGAAGTGGGTCAAAATTCGTCCGAGCCTTATATAAGGATCACTCTAGTATTACATAGCAAAATCGAAAAAAACCGATTTAATTTTTTTTCACGATGTTACACCAAATCAATAAAATTGAAAAAAATCCGGAGTAAAGGGACATAGGAAATCAATATTGTGTAAGAGTTTTATAATTGTACTTCGAAAGGAACCCAGTGAAATGGCCATTTTCATTTTTATTTTCTTTGTTAAAAATCAAGTTTTGGACCGGAATATTTGTAAAGCTATTCGTTCGATGGCTCTTGTCAATAAGTATTTGGGAAAAAATTGACAAAAATCCATAGCGAATATCGAAGTTAAAAAAAAATAAAAACTGAAAATCACATTTTTTCCGATTACTCGGGAAATAATTGGGTTAGAGAGCTGAAATTTTCAGGGAAATTGTTTTTTTAGTGAGGATACAATAGGCTCAGTGTCATTTAAAAACTCGCTTAAGGCAGTTTTGGTATGCTTATCCGGCTATGCCCTTTGTCGCAGTTGTTATAAAATGGAAGAGTAAAACTTGCCGCTGTCTTTATAAATCTGAGAAGAGTACAATTTTTCGCAGTCGTTATAAAATAGAAGAGTAAAACTTGTCACTGTCGTTATAAATCTGAGAAAAGTAACACAAATTTACTCAACCACGATCCATCTAATACATAATGTAATAAAGTTTTCAACGGTTTTTATAAAACTTTATTTTTGACGGAGATAACGTCTTTCGAAGTCGCGACTGGTTATGCGAAAATCCGAAAGCAAAAACTGAGCAATCTGTGGATCTTTTGATCGAATAAGCACGCGCAAGTGAGAAAAACTTACGAAGACTAATGGATGTTCCAACCTTGGAAACGAGGCTCACCGAAAGTGAGTCATCGTCTCTTGAAAATGGTTCGTATGTAATCTAGGAAAAATTAGAAAAGCTCAAACAAAAATGGGACAAGAATACGAAAATTAGCTGTTGATATTTTCGAACGATTGGGAGGGTGGAGAACCTGAATTTCTTTTCGAAGTCAAATAGGGAGTATAGGGAGTACTTATTTGTACATATTTCTACTTGGGTCGGCATATGCATGTATGTTTAGCTTTTCTCTGAGTATGGAAACTAATTTAATTTACTTTATACCAACGACAGCGGCTTTTCACGTATCATCGAACGACTCGTCAGATGCGTCCCTAAGAAGGAGTCGAAAACGAAAGCTGCAGAACCGGTGCGAAAAGAGCAGCAAAAAATGGAAGCATTTTCTTCAACCACGGTCGAACGAGAGTGCTACGAAAGCTTGCGGTAATTAAATTTGAAATATTATTAGTCCCGGTTCGGGAATTGAGGGAGTAAGAATAATTTGAATTAACTCAATGTTATTGTCGATATGACTTATAGGTCCTGTCTCGAGTTTGCAGAGAACAGCCATCAAACTACCGTCCCCGGTCACCCAGACGGAAACTCTCGTTCACCGTGCAACCCTTCGACATCGACGGAAGTGCCGAAAGAAAATGATAGTAAGTATAATACCGAGATTATGATCGAAACATTGGTTTTTACTATATTATCAATATTACAAAAGTATCTTTTATTTCCAGATTTCATTTTATTTCTGAAGAACGTCCGACAACGCGTTTTTAAGTTAATTTCGAATTTTTCAACCGGGATATTTTTTTTGTATTTGAAAAAAAAAGAAAAATTTAAAAAAATCACAGGCACACCTTAAGATTAAGAAAGAGAGTTCAAATTTGGAAGATCTTGATTTTTTGAGGTCAACTTCAAATTTTTCAAGGAGTAAGACTTTTTTTAACGCCTACCCTAATATATCAGGCTGTGACTCGTCGATATATTCCTTGTTAAATAGTTTTATGAATAGATTTTATGATTTTATATGTTATACACATGATACATTGTTTTCAAACGTTGTTTGACTGTGCCACTCTCGGCGATAAATATATTAATAAAAGTTATGCCGCTAAAGAGGGTTTTTCTAATTTATAAGCATCCCGCCTTCCCCTTTCTTATCTGTGCGCATTATGCTGATGCTATCCAGTCCCTAGCCAATTTTCCGGGATTTAAACGCGGAACGCTGCCCAGGCCCTGGTCCGGTAACTTGGGCACCAGCTAGATAGCCAGAACATTACACAAAGGGCCAGAACATGACCAGCTTCCCGGGCTACAGCCTGGCCGGAAACCCGGAAAACTAGCCGAGGGCTGGCTCATTCCGGGACGAAATTTCCACACGGGTAGCTATGAAATTTACCGAGCTATGATGTTTCAAATGGAATTTTTATGTTCTTCGAATGTTAATCAAATGGAAAAACTTTAAAAATCTTGCGCGACCTCAAATGGTCCGACCGTCTTCATCTTTGGGGTAAATCATCCGGATGCAAGATACTTCGCAGTGAACGATTTTGATCTTAATTTTGAAAAAATTCCAAGCCACCCTAATATACACGCATCAAAAAATTGAAGGAGCAAAACATTTTTCCATTTTTCAACGTGATTTTTGCGTAACTGTAACTTTGCGAAAAATTGTCGTATTGACATAAATAAAGAAGCATTTTCAAGCTTGACATGTCCGATTTTAGAATCTTGTAACGGATTTCTTTCCTGGCTATTGGAAAATTGAGAGAAATTCCGCAATGAAAATTATTAAAAAAATGTTCCGTCTCTCGAAGTGGTCCCCGGGCTTGAGAAAATTTTTACCGACTCAATTAATAACACAGTCCTGCCGGTCGATTTGCTATAGGATTACCGGTTCGTGAGATACCGATGATCAAACGAGAAAAGATGTTTTTTCATTTACCGGCTGATAGCTCAGCGACTAATTGTCGTACAGAAAAAATAAAAAAATGAAATTGAAGGTAACGAATCACGCTGAGTGAGTCTGTTATTGATTAAGTCAGAAATAATTTTGTCAAGCCCGCGGACCACTTTGAAAAACAGAAAATTATTTTAAGAATTTACAATTTAAAAAAAATTTCGTCATAAGATTTTAAAAGAAGATATGACAAGCTTGAAAATGGTTTTTCATCCATCTCACGACAACTTTTCGCGAAGTTCTAACTACGCGAAAATCGCATAGGGAAATGGAAAAATGTTTTCATCCTTCAATTGTTTGATGCGTCTATTTAACACAGCAATAATTTTTAAATATGTTATTAATTCGACGTGTCACGCAAGTAAAAATAATTGGAGAAATTCATATCTTTATAAAATATGCCAGAAAAATATTGAAAATATTGGCGACTGTACGGCGAATATAACTTGAAAGAACGAAATGAAAATCGGCAATTGAATTTTTTTAGGTGTCACGCCTATCGAAACGATATACGAGGGAAATATCCCGAAAAAACTATGCAGGAAACTCATCAGAAGAAATTGCTGATTGTACGAAAATTCGGCGGTAAAAAAAAAGATTTTCGAAAAAATGAATGTCTTTTTTCTCGGCTTACGACAGATTTTCGGGTTAATCGATTTTTTGACGGAGCACCTCAGTCACATCTATGACATATTGATTTTTCATTGAAATCGGTTGACCCATTCAAAAGTTACAAATTTTTTTCAGAATTTTTAATATTAATTTCCACCCTTCAAGGGTTACTTATGAAGAACCGGAACTTGGTTAAATTGTTACTTGTATAAATGGTAACAATTATAATGGCAATAATTGGGGCGGGGGCACTTTACTCGTACTTATCCCCATGTAGCCAATATAGGCAATAATAAATATAACTCAAAATTGGGACGGATTAGAAAGCTTCTCCATTTTCTAATATATGGGGCATTCCATGACAGATCGATCAACTTCTGGCGGTCATTTTTAAGATCTTTTCCATAATTTTTTATTCGAAAGTACTCGTCGAAAAGAACGAGCCCAATTTTTTTCAGATTTTAAAAATATATATTTTTTGAGATTTTTTTTAAATTAAAAAAAAAAGAAAATAATTTCTTTTTTTATCGCCTGAAAAAATTCACAGAATTCTTATGAATTATAAGGAAATTTTCAAACGCTATCGCAAGATGGAGCTTTCAAAACTACCGGAGAAAAAAAAAATAAAAAAATAGTATACGTGACAAATGCAGCACCCCCCACCCACCATTCGCCACATTTGTTGGCGAATTTTTTGATTTTTTTTTCTCGGGTAGGTTTGAAAGCTCCATATTGCAATAGCGTTTGGAAATTTCCTCATGATTCATAAGAATTTTGTGAATTTTTTCAGGCAAAAAAAACGGATATTTTTTTTTTCAATTTTTTTTATTTTAAATAAACGAAATCTTGTAGAATATATTTTTTTTTAATTTGAAAAAAATTGGGCTCGCTTTTTTCGATGAGTACTTTCGAATAAAAAATTATGAAAACGATCTAACCAATGACCGCCAGAAGTTGATCGATCTGTCATGGAATGCCCCATATATATGAACAAGAACGGTTTATAAAAAAAGAAAAGACGAACACGTTTCATCGTTCGATAATTCAATGTACTCATGGATGCAGTCAGAATTTTCGGAAAAAAATTTATTAATGGAAAAGATTTAAGAGCTGACAAGACTGCGATACGGCAAAATTTACGAAAGAAATTGCCACACTTCGGGAAAGAAACATCTAAAACTTTAATTTAACCAACATACCTGAATTCTTCATCCATATAGCGCATCGAGGTTTGTCGCGCTGAGGGAAGCTGTAGAGTTTGGATTCCCCGCCGTTTCTCCTATTCGTGCAACCCTTTGGATTCACAAATATTATACAATTCTGAATTATGATTTCTATCCATCTTCGAAAAACTTTTTTCGTGGATTAATTTGGCGTCTATTTCTTGAACTTGAACTGAACTATCGTTAGTTACCGTTCCACTTAAAACGATGGACACGACTGATATAGCCAACCCAAGTCGTGCTCGTGTTCATATTTCGATTGTATATCGGATATACCACGGGTAATCAACGATTTTTAAACTGACAGGTTTTCGATTTGCAAGCGAAAAAATCCCAGTAAAAGTGCTTGATAAATAAGCACGTAACAACATTTTTAGCTGTTTTCCGCCATTTCCTTTCTTTTTGGTTACGAATTTTTGAAAATTTCAGTAAAAAAAAGTTGAAATGCAAATATCTCCGAGACATAACATTTAAGGCAGAATGTTTCGGCGCGAGAGAGTGCAGGAGAGACATCTAATTTAATCGTTTGCAGATGAAAACGTGCATTTTGAGCTGCTTTTTCAGAAAGGAATCTCCAAACCAAAAACCCGATATTTTTCCATTATTTTTTCCACGTTTTAATTACTAAGACCGACTTTTGGAAAAATACCGTTTTTATAAAACAAAAATTCAAACCAAACTGTAATAATTACCTGTTACAAAACATACAAACGAGCCTTACGCTACGGATAATCTATTTAAAAAGAACCTGTGAGGACAGAGCGACAAAACAAAAGCAATCGACAGCTATCAGCTGAGAGGAACATCAACAAGCATTCGCTAATCTGTCAACCGTTAACAACGATTTTTAACACGATGGCTGCTGAACGCATGAAATGGAAGATTATAAAAAGTGGCAAACTGTTCCCAATAACCCATGCAGTTTCAGTTAAAAATTGTGACATAAAAAAAAATGAACGACATTATTCATATGTGTAATCCTGATTGTACAATTTCAGTTTTACTTGTTTACAATGAGATAATTTGACAATTTATAACTTGACTTTGTCGACATGGTACTTTTTTGAAACAACGTGACGTTGAAGTGACGTCTGAAATGACCCACAGATCTGGCATGTGCTATTAGGGTGGCTTGAAAAAAAAAGTTTTTTTCTGATTTTAATCAAAATACATTTACTGTAAAGTATCTTGCATCCGGGGAATTCACCCCGAAGATGAACCCGATCGGACCGTTTCTAGGGGCCGCGCAAGATTTTTCGAGTTTTTCCATTTGATTAACATGGGAAGAACGTAAAGTTTCCATTAAAAAAATTGTAGCTTCGCGAATTTTATAACTACGTTGATCCCGTAAGTTCCATTTGAAAGCTCTTTAAAAACCGCTTAAAATGGCATGCAGAACCTTGGAATCCGATTCCAATTTCCGTCAATAATTTCCTACGAAAAAAGAAAATTAACGGATTCAAATGGAACTTACAGGATCAACGTAGCTATAAAATTTGCGGAGCTACGCTTTTTTGAATGGAAACTTTACGTTCTTCCCATGTAAATCAAATGGAAAAACTTGGGAAATCTTGTGTGACCCCTAAAAATGGTCCGATCGGGTTCATCTTTAGGGTGGATTCTCCGGATGCAAGATACTTTGCAGTGAGTGCATTTTGATTGAAATAAGAAAAAAACTTTTTTTTTCAAGCCACCCTAATCTCCAGCTCCTAGCTCACACCATGAGATTTACCTTATTGGCAATGTCAGTACACAAATTTGCGGAAACAAATTGCCTTCGAAACGACAAGCCATGGAAGTTCTTTTCTTTAATCTGCGAGAAGTAAGACTAGATCTACGACAAAGTGCTGCATGAGTTGTGAAAGAAATCGAGGTTTTTTGGCAGAAAGCTCAATTACCAACAAAACAAGATTACCATTGTATTGAGAAGTTGGAGAAATTATACAACGAATGGCGTAACCTACAAAAACACACAAAACGACCGACTAATGCAGCGCGTGAACAGAGATTCATCTCGGATATGGAAAATTTATTCGACATTGCCCATGATGACGTCGGTAAAATGGCAGATAAAATAAGTTTGCAATTCTTGGAAAAGCAATGATCACAAGGACGTCCAGGATACATACATAATGTTGAGTCGTGGTTGGAATGAAAACATAGAGAAATACAAGAAAAAGAAGAGATCTTAGCACGCAGAAGAGCAAAAAGTGAATCAGAGTAAAATGTATATGGGGTATTCCATACGAACTGAACCCCCTTTTCAGCCGATGTTTTTTTATTCCCTCGAAATTGAAAGGAGTTGAAGTATGACGAGAAATAGTGGTTGACTCCAAATCTTAGGCCTCTAGGTTTATTTCTCACTATACTTCTGTAATTGGTATTTTTACTACTTTCGAAGGTTTCGAGGCGTGGTGAGTCTTTATTACTGAATTAAATTGATGTTGTCACGAGTGTTTTGGAACGGAATTTTCCTGTTCTTTCAGATGAAATTATGAGATCTCAGTATCAAAAATGTTTTCTTATGATTTGAGGCAAATAAACACAAACAGCTTCATATCTGGAAAAGAATATTTTTTTTCTTGGTCCCAATTTTTTGTAATATTCCCATGATTATTCTGAAGCTACTGTATAAATTTCATGATGGAACTCAGAAATTTACGGTACCCAGAAATTTTTGAATATTATGGAAAATCAGAAATACCCGTATTTCTGTATTTCTGATTTTTCATAATATTCCCAAATTATTATTATATATATTGGAACGCTGTCGTACTCCATCGGGATGGAAAACTACTTCCTAGTTTACTCAAACGTAATGTAGTTGATCGGTTGCCGGTAGTTATAACCAGTGGGGATATTGAAAAACTCTTAGGTGTACCTGCATTGGAAAACGGACAGGGTGAATCACAAGCAGTTGCAATTTTTGAGGTTTTGAACGATTGGGGTTTATTAGATTCTGTAAAAGCCTTTTGCTGCGATACGACTGGCTCAAATTTAGGTCCTCTTAAGGGATGTGCTGTTCTATTGGAACAATTATTAGAACGACAGGTTCTTTATTTCCCCTGTCGCCATCATATCTGTGAAGTTATTCTAAGAAGTGTGTTCGACAAGAAGATGCCACCGACAACCGGTCCCGACGTTGCGATTTTTAAACGATTCAAACAGGCTTGGTCAAAATTCGATTTGAAAAAATGTAAAAACAGTACCGATGATGAAGAAGTAACACAATTTTTGACACCTGACTGTATTAATGATATTAAATCTTACGTCGAAAAACAGTTGCAAATCGTTCAACCACGTGATGATTATAAGGAGTTGCTTCAATTAACATTAATATTCATTGGCTGGAACTCATCACGCGAGATAAAATTACATCCTCCAGGAGCATTACATCACGCGCGCTGGATGGCCAGAGCGATATATTCTCTGAAAATATATTTATTCAGGAATTAATTTAAAATGATTGCGAAAGAAAAGAAGGCGATTCGTGAAATTTGTATTTTCATTGTATTATTATATCGACGCTGCTTACGAAAACTAGCATGTTTCAGATTTCTTACGAAAACAAGCACGTTTGGTAGCAGCCCGAAAACTAGCATGTTTCGGCTTTTGCCACGAAAACTAGCACATTTCGACATTCACCGCGAAAAATAGCATGTTTCAGATTTCTTACGAAAACAAGCACGTTTGGTAGCAGCCCGAAAACTAGCATGTTTCGGCTTTTGCCACGAAAACTAGCACATTTCGACATTCACCGCGAAAAATAGCATGTGTCGGCTTGCTAGTTTTACTGGGCCGGAGCCGAAACATGCTAGTTTTCGCGGCGAATATCGAAACGTGTTGGTTTTCGCGGTGGAATTAGAAACGTGTTAGTTTTCGTAAGAAATTTGAATCGTGCTACTTTTCGTAAGCAGCGTCGATATGTAGATCAGTGGTTTTCCCCGCATCTTGCCACTGAAGCGCCAAACAGTGATTTACAGTTTTTGAAGAAACTGAACGCCCATAAAACTATCGGTAAGAAGCTTCTGAAGTTGCATCAAAAAAACTAAGTAAGCATTTATGGTATTTAAATCCAGAAATGGCTGCTTTATCGTTTTTTGATGAAAACTTGCCGATAAACGGAAAACAAAATATGTTGTCTAAGATAATATCCAATGAAGAAACTGAAGACGAGCACGAAATTTGTCCGAAACGTATCGAAATACTAGATACGGCAACTATTCTTGATAAACAAATGGATTATTTTGTAAAACCATTGTCTCTCAATTTCTTTGAAAGATTAGGCATCGATTAAACTTTTCTGAACATTGATCCATTACTTTGGGCTGAAGACGTTGAATATCAGAATAGTTTGTCCATTATTAAGAATCTCAAAATAGTAAACGACACATCCGAGCGTGCAGTATGCCTTATTGAAGATTATAATAATATCCTTTTTAAGAAAGAGGATGAAAAACAGTATTTATTACAGGTTGTTAGCGAACATCGTAAACTTTTTTCAGATGCAAAAAAAGAAACGACAATCAATAATTTCTGATATTCTTCTTTTATTCTTAATGCATTTAACTTTTAATATACAATTAAATAAAAAAATAGTTTTTAAAAAATGTAAATCTTTTGTTACGTCAATAAAAATTCTTTCAAAATTTATTGCGATCATTCTACACTATTCAATAAAAAATTATGGTTTTCTCTGTACCGTGAACCTCCAGTTTTTACGATTGGATGAAAGTTGTTATTTTTTTTAGGCAAAAAATTATCGGATTTTTCAGCGAAATTTGAATTTTTTTTCATAACTCTGCCATTTTGCCAATTTTCAATTTTTTTTCACGATCGAAGGTCATGGTACAGGCAATGCGGTCTAGTTAAACAAACTGTTGGTTTTTTTTTCATTTCTGGCACTGTGAAGGCCGCAATCACTGCAGCAGTGGAGGAACTTTTCTTTTTTTGGGGGACTTGGGAGATGGCGAATAACTTGTGCAAAATTGGACATTTTTGTTTAAAAATTTAAACATGTATTAATTACACATGCACATATGCAATATATCCTCTAAATTTCAAACAGTTCGATTCAATAGTTTTCTCTAGAAAAATTCTCAAAAATCACCTTCTTTTTAGGCGGTCTAACTGGTTGTGCCCCCAATAACTCCTTGAAAGGGCCTTTGGGGCACAGGTTAATATTAAAATTAAGAGCGGATTTCAGTTTTTGAAATTTTTTTTTACGATTTCGAATCAATTTAAGGGGTGAGAGAAAGAAAAAAAATGTTCACCCCTGCTAAGGGCCACCCTAATGTTTATATGCTGTTGCCCTGTCGATTGTGAGCGATATTCCAGGCTATACGCTTATTGAAAATACTTACGACTAAAATTTTGTTATACAGACTCGTTTAGATTGAAAAGAATAGAGAATATTCTAAGTACACAGTAAAAATATATATACTGAGCGACAGAGGGCGTTAGTTCGTAAGGGACGCCCGCGGCATCGTGTTGATCGCTCGACCAAGTCATGGTGGTGGGAGAAGGCCTCACTTCAGTCGTTGTCGCGCTTCGGCTCGGACGGTACGGAAAGAAGTGAGTCAGTTTTCGGTGATAAAATGATTTGAAAAAAATACACGATGGATTCATCAAGCGATGAAGAAGGACAGGTAAGAGCAATGAATTCATTTTTTTTAATACACTAGAATGATTTGAAATTGAATATTTTTTATGACAGAGCTAGCCAACTCTTGCCCTAAACAAATTTACGTTGTTAAATGAAGTGAACGTTTTTTATTGTCGGTCGGATAAATTAAATTTGATGATTTTTCCGATATCATCAAACCGCCAAAGCATCTAACTAAAAGTAACTAACTAAATTAAAAATGTCCGCCTATAGAAAAATAATAGTCGATGGTTTTTTCTTCGCTCGAGTACGACGACAGATCTCGCCAAGACTTGTCCCAATGATTGTCTCTGCTGGCTCGAGACTGTCCCTATACCGATAACCATGACGACCCCGATTCTGCGCTTTTGCTTTATCGTAACCTCTATCCTTGTGATATCATTTTTGTTGTTGAAAAATCAATCGTATTAACAATGTCACGTTCTTTTGTTTTCCATGATAATAATCGTGGGCATTGTATAGAAAATTGGCGAAAAGAACGTTCAGCTAATAATTAGGTTTTTTTGTCGATTCAATTAAATTCAAAATGAAAACGGATGTTTTTACGGTAATTATGCAGTTGTGCGGCTTTTCTGAATTTTAGAGTTTTCGAAATTTTCTTTTTCGACGATCTTTAGTTTGTCCTCTACACGAAGAATCAGGTGGAGGAGGTTGAAAAATGTTATCCGAATTTTTTTTTTTACGTTGAAACATTTTTTTTTTTTATTTGCGCCGTTCTGAAGCTATTTTCCTGTATCATATATACGGTTCTAGAGCTGTTTTCCTGCATCATATATACGTGCAGGTGTGTGTGTGTGTGTGTGTGTGTGTGTGTGTGTGTGTGTGTGTGTATTATTGAGCTATCTGTATATTATCTATAATATTTGTTATAATTAATAGTGGACGCCAGACCGATTTCTCTGGAATTGAAGTATGTCATAGTTATTACTCACTTTTGTGAGTAATTTAATACCTATATGTTGGGCGTGGAAATCAAGTCTTCGTATGGTTATGCGAAGCAAAGTCGGTTTTTTTGGTTTATTTGGATTCTTGGTAAACGATGAAAAGAAATATTTAACGTCGTATATCGACTGTCGCGACTGGTTTGCGGATTGAAAACGACCGTGTTCGACATTGAAAAATGTTAACACTACTTTGTTGTTGCCTGCCGTCTATCTAATCCACAAGAATTCCACAGTCTCGATAGTTCTTTCGAGTACGATGGATTGTGACGGCTGTGTTTTTTCTTTACGTGAATTTCATCGCCTGTGTGAGAATCAGGATCGGCTTTTTGATTTTCTGAAATCACATAGCGTAATCCCAAACTCGACAAAGTGCGATAATTGTGGACACAACCGGCAGTTTTCAATTCGGAAGATTCTTTCTGGAGGTGCCAAAAAAGTAAAAAAATCACGAAGGGGAAGAAAGTGGTGACGGAAAAGTGTGCCTTCAAAAAATCGATCCGGACGGACACATGGTTTAAACATGCAGCGCTTTCGATCGGAGATGCCTGTATTTTTATCAGCTATTTCGTTACATTAAAGCCTCCGAAACAAGAATTTCTCGAAATCAAAATGGGCCTCAGTGCTCATACAATTGTGGATTGGTCGAGCTTTATACGAGAAGCGATACTTTCGTGGTACATCTCGAAATCATCGCCGATCGGTGGTCCCGGCTGTATCGTCGAAATCGATGAAGCGAAATTCGGAAAACGTAAATACCATCGAGGTCGCATCATCGATGGCCAGTGGATATTCGGTGGTTTTTCTCGTGATACGAAGGAAGTTTTTATCGTTCCCGTTTCGGACAGGTCGTCGAAAACTTTGCTGGACGTTATTCTGCAAAAGGTTCGACCTGAGTAGGCATATAGGGCGGATTCTGGCTCACTTACCACGGTGGCCTGCATTGAGGCGGTCGGTAAGGGGGATTTCTCTTTGACCAACGGTGGTTTTGTGTCTGATCCCTCTTGTACCGACGGTGAGGCTGACCCCTCTTTTACCGACAGTGCCGGTAGATGGCGTTGTCTGCTAGAGTCTATCGATTTACCCGCTGCTCGAACCCGCCAGAGGCTGACCCCTCTTTTACCGACAGTGCCGGTAGATGGCGTTGTCAATCTATTTACCCGCTGCTCGATCCCCTGCTAATCGATTTACCCGCTGCTCGATCCCGCTCAATTACCGACAGCAGCCTCGTCGCCAAGTCTCGCTGCCGGTAGATGGCGTTGTCAATCGATTTACCCGCTGCTCGATCCAGATTCTTGCGGTGTCAATTTTAACACGGAAAGATCTTAGGACGGGAGTTAAACGAGCAGCGCGTGGGGAGAGAGCGAGAGCGCAAGCGTGCCGATGAGCGGGCAAGTTGGAGCGTGAACGAAGGAGAGAGAACGCAACGACGAGCATGCGGGTGAAGGGGAGAGAGCGTGTTGATGAGCGGGTAAGCTGTAGCGCGAACAAAGAAGAGAGAGAGAGAGAGAGAGAGAGAACGCAACGACGAGCGGACGGAGAGCACGAGCTAGCAGACCGAATGGGTTGCAGGAGGCTGGAAAAACATGCATTTTTTACGCCAACGATGAGCATAAGATTTTAATGAAAAAAAAAACCATCTATAAATACAACGACGACGATGACGACGAAGACAACGACGACGACGACGACGACAACAAATATGACTATGAATATCACGAGGACGACGACGACGACGACGACGACGACGATGATGACAACGAAGACAACGACGACGACGACGACGACAACAAATATGACTATGAATATCACGAAGACGACGACGACGACGACGACGATGACGATGACAACAAATACAACGACGACGACGATGATGACAACGAAGACAACGACGACAACGACGACGACGACGAATATCGCAACGAAATACGACCATGAATACGATGATCAATGGGAGCATAGGGTGAATTTTAATAATAATAACACATTTTTATGAATAACATTTTATGGGATTTATTTTTTGAAAAACGGCCGAAATTTTTTATTTTTTACATTTATTAAAATATATTTTCGACAACTTATGAATAATAAGACATTTTTTTTATGGATTTATTTTTTGAAAAACGGCCGAAATTTTTTACATTTATTAAAATATATTTTCGACAACAATCGAAATTTTCTGTGTTGTCACATCCACGGTATCCTGTGAAAAAATAATTAAATTTAATAAACTGATTATTATTTTAAATAAATGTTTAATTATTTGTATCCCTTACCTGAATTGCTTGATTCATGTTCATTAGAAGGTTCTAAATAGCCCTTCCAGGCCGATGAAATCATCGACGGGCATTTCGTCCCCTTCGAATTCGCCGAGGGACCATAAGGAGCCAACGGCCCGTCTGTTTCGTCGTCGACGACACCGAATTTCGCGTCGTCGGATAACCTCGTTCGCGTTTTCCTCGTACGTTCTCCCTCGTAGATACGGTTCGGGCCCGAATATTATTCCCCACTCTTCATCTGTAAGATTTGTGGGTCTTTCCACTTCGTCCGGCTGAAAAAGAAAAAAATCAGACATTAATTATTTACTACAAATATATATTTTTTATTATAAAGTTATGTGAAAAATTTTCACTTACCACCAAAACCCATCGAATGTTTGTCGTCCATGCGATCCTTGCTCGTTCGACCAGCTCCTCCCGCGAACTAATAAAGGGGGGCATGTTGCGTATTAAATTTTTTTTCTTGCACTACTGTCACTTTGAATCCGTCGAAAATGATATTCTCCATCACGAACGGGATGTTCACTGTAAAGTTCCCTGTTTTGGACTGGCTTCGGCACCCAGTGCAGAGCCATTCGGTTTTTACGATAGCATGGTCAACGTCATCTCTTGGACGCGCTCTCCCCCTCTCCACCCAGCCCGCTTAGAGAGTTTGGGAGAATTTCGTTAGGAGACTCAAACCTTCGACTATGGTCACTCTCCCGCATGCTTGCCTTTTCTTGATGACGGAAAAGCCTTAATCATCCCTCAATTGACAAAAACAGTGAAAGAAATTGGAAATCTGAAGGTGAACGTTATTTTCTCGGGAAAATTTCATTTAACAAAAATTGATGGAATCGTGGAAGAAGATATAAGTTTTATCACTGCGAGTGAAGCTATTTTTCCCACAACGAATCTCGAGAAATGGTTCAAAGACTTTGTGAAAGAACCTCTGATGCAAAAAATTCAAGATCACGAGGCTAAGGGTTCGGGATGGAGTCTCAGTGAAATAAGCTATCTCACTGTCAACATGAATAAATATGTGCCGCTACGTGGAGGATTGTCAACGTTCGTTTCTTTACCCAAAGATATCCAGAAGAAGCACGCTGTCGTAAATATCGGGTAGGTCTCGAAATCCCGAATCTCATTCCGCCGAAAACCATCTTCACGCGGTACAGGAGCTACGCCACTATATCTATATATACGTTTTCGGCTGAATGAGATTCGGGATTTCGAGACCTACCCTAAATATCGTCAATAATGATGAATATTGCTTCCTTTGGTCGGTGGTAGCGGCCCTTTCACCTGCAACGAAGAATGGCGATCGGAAAACATCGTATTCGCATTTCAAGGACGTGTTGGTGTATGAGGGTTTAGAATTTCCAATGACCCTAAAAAATGTACCACGATTCGAAAAGATGAACAATTTATCCATTAATATTTATGGTTTTGCCGATCCGGAAACAAGTAAGAAAAATGAGATTGAACCTATTTATCTAAGTAAGCATCGTCCCGATCTATCAATTTCACCTACCATACATTTACTTATGATAAATACCACCAATAAATTTGACAAAGAGGATGACCCTGTAATTCATCACTTTGCTTGGATTAAAAATCTGTCACGATTAGTTTCCTCTCAAATATCGAGGCACAAGGGAAAGAGTTGGATTTGTGACAGATGCTTGAATTATTTTCAAGCTGAATTTCGTCTCGAAAATCATAAAATTGATTGTATGAATCATAATAACTGTAGAATCATTCTACCAGAGGAGGGTAAATCGATCATGAAATTCAACAATTTTAAAAACAAGATAGCCGCACCATTTGCGATATACGCCGATCTTGAATGCCTTCTGCGGCCTGCAAATACAAGATGCAGGAAGAATAGCGTCAACTATCAAACTCATGTGCCTTATAGCATAGGGTTTTATTTTCAATGCAATTATTCTGATGCGATCTCGGGTTATAAATCTTTTCGAAGCGATAACTGCATACAATTATTCGTCGAAGAATTGAAAAAAATAGCTTTCGACGTAAATGCACGCTTAAAACAAATCGTAGCAATGGAAAAATTGACACCAGAGATGAATAGGATTTTTTATTCGGCAACGGAATGTCATATTTGCGAAAAATCGTTCACACCGGAAAATATTAGAGTACGCGATCATTGTCATTTCACGGGGAAATTTCGAGGCGCCGCTCATCAACATTGTAATTTAAATTATACAAATTCTCACGTCATTCCAGTGATATTTCATAATTTATCCGGCTATGACTCACACTTCTTGATAAGAGCATTAGCAACAACCTTCGAGGGTTCTATACAGTTATTACCGGTAAACAAAGAGCAGTATATATCATTCACAAAGTCCGTCGACGGTACAATTGTCAAATTTCGATTCATACATTCCTTCAGATTCATGGCTGCTAGTCTTGACAAACTCGCATCTTATCTACCCAATGATGAGAAACATGTAACGAGAAAGTATTGCACTAGCGCAACGGAGCTAAATTTATTGACAAGAAAAGGTGTTTTCCCTTACGATTATCTCGATAGATGGGAAAAACTTGACGACACAGAGTTACCGACGAAGAAAGAGTTTTTTTCGCGATTAAACGACGAGGAAATCAGTGACGATGACTATGCTCATGCGCAGAACGTTTGGGAAACATTTAACATCCAAACTCTTGGCGATTATTCGGACTTGTATCTCAAATCAGACGTGTTACTGTTAACGGATATTTTCGAAAATTTCCGTCGTAATTGTTCAAGCACGTATAACTTAGATCCATTGCACTACTTCACTGCTCCGGGACTCGCGTTCGATGCAATGCTAAAATGCACCGGTGTAGAACTTGAATTAATCACCGATGTAGATATGCTACTTTTTTTCGAAAAAGGTATTCGAGGCGGTGTTGCACAATGTGCCAATAGATATGCGAAGGCTAACAATCGATTCATGCCCGATTACGATCCCAACGTAGATGAATCGTACATTATGTATTACGATGTAAACAATTTATACGGCGCGGCTATGAGTCAACCTTTGCCTCGCGGTTCGTTCGAGTGGTTGGAGGATCCGGCGGAATTGGATATACCGAATATCCCCGATGATTCTTCGACGGGTTATATATTTGAAGTGGATTTGGAGTACCCGAAAAACCTTCATAAAACGCATAAAGATCCGCCTCTGTGCCCCGAACACTTTGCCCCGCCCATGTCTGTATGTAAAATACCGAAACTTATGACGACTTTGCTGCCCAAACAGAAATACGTGATTCATTATCGTAATTTGAAGCAATATTTAAGTCTCGGTTTAATTCTCACAAAAATTCATCGAACATTAAAATTCAATCAAACACCGTGGCTAAAACAATACATCGAATTAAATACAGAATTACGAAAAAAAGCAGTCGATGAATTTTCAAAAATTTTTTTTAAATTAATGAACAATTCAGTTTTCGGAAAAACAATGGAAAATCCACGCAAACATAAAGATGTAAAACTCGTGACCAAGTGGGATGGACGGTTCGGGGCAAGAGCGCTTATTGCCCGGCCAACGTTTCACAGCTGTACCGTTTTCGACGAAGATATGGTGATTATCGAATTAAATAGACCGTCGGTTAAGTTTATGAAGCCAATTTACGCCGGATTTACGATTCTCGATGTATCAAAAATATACATCTACGATTTCCATTATAATTAAATGAAAAATGTATTCCGAGACAACGCAAAATTATTATACACCGACACCGACAGTCTCATTTACCATATATCCAATCAAAACGTTTACGAGCAAATGAAGTTGGATATACATAAATTTGATACATCCGATTATCCGATGCAAAATCAGTACGATATGCCGTTGGCAAACAAAAAAGTTTTGGGCCTTATGAAGGATGAAAATAACGGTAAAATTATGGCCGAATTCGTGGGTCTTCGAGCAAAATTGTATTCTTACATTGTGATAGATAAAGCCCCGAAAAATGTAAAAAAACGCGCAAAGGGTATAAAAATGTCTGCGCTAAAAAAAATCACGTTTGACGATTTCAAAAAATGTTTGCTGCATCATGCTAATATAACGAGAACACAATGCTTGATACGCAGTCGAAAACATAAGGTTGAAACAATTCAACAGCAAAAATTATCGTTGAGTTCGAATGACGATAAGAGAGTCTTGCAACTTGGTTGTACCGACACCTTGCCCTGGGGATATGAGAAGGATTAAACAGTCGGATGTGTAGAAAAATCATACTGTAAAATAATTTTAATAAAAAAATCTTTTATCTGTAACATGTGTGCGTAAAAATGACGTTTTTTATTTCATCGACATTTTCAGTTGATAGTTTCGCAGGAGCGTTGCAGGTTGACCTGCTTTCGAGAGAGAGAGAGAGAGAGAGAGAGAGAGAGAGAGAGAGAGAGAGAGAGAGAGAGAGAGAGAGAGAGAGAGAGAGAGAGAGAGAGAGAGAGAGAGAGAGAGAAACGTGTGAATGGATACTCTGTGGGTATAAGTGAGCTCTGAACCAAGGGCTTAGGTCGAGGAGGAGCGTGCTGACGCGTGCCCGGGTGGCGAAGAGCATGCGAGTGGGAGAGAGAGCGAGAAGGAAAGACGTATGAACGAACACGACGCCGATGTTTACTTTAGCGTGACACGCTACGGGCGGTAACTGTAGATCACAATAGGCGAAGGTCTGAGTCTCCTGACCTGGGCCAACCATTATCCTTTGGAGTAGTCCTTTTCTCTTTAGTGGGGTAAAAAAAATGCTTGAAATTTTAACAAACTCTGTACAAAAACTCTATCTCTGACTATCGTAAAAAAATATTGTTGGCTCGATGTGTATACCAACGAAAACCAAATGACTCACGCTTGCCCTCGCGCTCCAGCCCCATCGCTCGTTCTCTCACCCACACGCTCACTCTCGTTCTCATCCGCATAATATTTCTTATTCTCGCTCAAACTCTCGCCCTCGCACTCCAACCCCCGTCTTGACATTCAATAAAAAAAACATTCACAGCGAGGGTAACTTGAAGCGAGCTGGCTCGAGGGGGATGGCGAGTGGATGGAGAGAGAGCGCGCGACGGCAAGCATGCGGGAGAGTGACCATAGTCGAAGGTTTGAGTCTCCTAACGAAATTCTCCCAAACTCTCTAAGCGGGCTGGGTGGAGAGGGGGAGAGCGCGTCCAAGAGATGACGTTGACCATGCTATCGTAAAAACCGAATGGCTCTGCACTGGGTGCCGAAGCCAGTCC